>JAYDZE010536695.1:0-15061 GCA_034509125.1 Monilaria moniliformis
TCTTTGAAACGGGTTGTGTCATTAATTCCGTTAATTATTCTGTTCTTTGTTTGCGAAGCAGAGCAGAAGCTGAGCACCAAAGAATGTGAGAATCTAGGGTTTACGGGCCTCGCCCTTTGCTCCGATTGTCATACATTTGCTGAATACATCAAAGATCAAGGTGAGTTCTATTTCAAATTCCAGTTTATGTGGTTTGGTTTATACGAGATTTTGTTTCTTTTACTTGATCTAATCTCTGTGCTGAATGATTGTTTTGTCTCTCTTTTTTATAGAAAATTGGGATTCGTAAGTTGCTTCAATAAGCTTATGTTTTCTTATTAATTCAATTTGAAGAGTTATTTCCGAGCTAAGAATGAGTGAAATCTTTGAAAATTTTCATTTTGACCATGTATTTGGATGCCATATTGTGTGTGTGTTTTTTTTTGGATTGTTTGTGTTGAATTCATGTTAGTGTGCTTGTGTTGCTGTAGTTCAAACTTAAATGATGGTGGAAATGTTAAATTATCGAAGAATTTGGCCTCTTTGAGGGATAGAAATTGGAAAAAGGCGAAGATGATGAGTGATTGTTTGCTATCTCTAGGAAGATTGTGTCCAGGATCTGGTAATCAAAGCCTTGCTTCTTCTGGTCGGCTCGTATTAGCCTGTGCTTTATTACAAGTAGTCATATGTAGAAATTAAGTGGCAGTAGAAAAAGAGGGAAAGGACATGGTCTTTTGGGGTAAGAGACGAGGGGGAGTGATGCCGGTGAGCTTAGAGGACGAGATGAAGAAGTGCAGTAGATTACAATAAATAGTAATGAAGAATAAAAACGGATAAGATAGATGTTGGGGTAGAATGTGGTGCATAATCTTCATTCTAGGCAGCAGTTTTGGAGGTTCAGGTGCACAAATAGCCATTAGAATTTTTACAAATGTTGTAGAATGTGTTGGACTTAATAATTGATCTAGACGTATCTCTGTATCAAAGGAATATTATAAGGGGAATGAGACCAAGAGTTGGAGCTTTGAATGCATGATGAGGCTTTTGAAAGTTATTTTTTTAAATCTCAGGGATTTTTTTAATATAAGAAATTTTGGTTGATTGGTTTAGTTTTGGGGATAGGGAGATCTTTTGGAGGTTTGAATTTCCAAAAATGGGTGAAGCATGTCCTATTATGTTGCTCGATAGTGAAACATATTTTTGTAGACGTGTTATAATATCCACACTGCCTCTCGGAGCCTGTCATTTTGGACACACAAAATAACCTTGGATTAGCTACAATGTGGTGGGAGCGTAAGCTGCGTAACTTATAAACTGATTGACCAAATTTCGTAGAACCTTGTGTTTACTAAGTAACAGATTAACAATAACTCTCTCGGGAAAAAACCTTTTTGGTGCATGTCGAATCATGGGCGATTTTTAAATTTATGGATTTTTATTCAGATGTGATCAAATGCATGAAAGAGGTTGATAAGAGCCTTTTGGTGCCTAATACATAGTATTTTTCCGTATCTGTAGATTTTACGTCTCAATGTGATTATAGACGTGGCAATGTTAGACAGACTGCGCGTCGGAACCACGACAGATTAATTGCAGTTTGAGAAATTATTGATTTGAGAATGTTATCTGTATCGAATTTTTCATCCATGTTCCCATGATGATTTACGATTTGTCACTTTCGATTCACTGCAGAGCTTGTGTCTGATTGTCTGAAGTGTTGTGCTGAGGATTCGGATGATGCCACAAGCAAGGTAGGTCTATTCAGCTGTCGGCACGAATGTTGATTTGTTAGTCAAAAGGGTGATAGGTTTCTTCTAGTGATCGGCGAGCTCTAGACATGTTTATAGTATTGCATTTTGATGTGAAAATTTGCTCCAAAATTATTAAGGGTTATTCTTAAATTTTAGTCTGAACTTTGACCCCCGACTGACTTTTTAGCCTGAATCTACAAATATTACAAACATAACGTATACTTGTATATGTTGTTTACTTAGTAGCTCAAGTAAAACAATTCCGGCCAACTGAAGCTGTTGTTAGAAACTGATTTGGCAACACTGTCATCCTCTTCAACAGATGCACTAGCTTCGTTCAAATTCTCATTCATATATATTCTCTTTCTTTGTCCAAATTTGTTCCAGAATCAATCATCTCATTGTAACGTGTTTGCAGGTTATATATTCTGGCGCGATTTTAGAGGTGTGCATGAGGAAACTAGTGTTCTATCCCGAACTAGTTGGCTTTATCGAGGAAGAGAAGGATAAATTCCCTTCGGTCAAAGTTCAATACGCTTTCAATTCTCCGCCCAAGTTGATCATGTTGGATGACGACGGACAGCTTAAGGAAACCATTAGGTGAGCTTACTTTCGCAGTCTTGTCCAAAGAGATCTTGTGTTGGTTCCTCTTCGTTTTGTTATGCAGTCAATTTCCATTTTAGATACGCCGTGGGTTGAATCTTGAATCGCGCAACTCTAGCTAAGGTGTTGTGCATATGTTTATTTGCTTGACGTAGAATTCTCTTGGTGCAATGCAGAGTTGATAACTGGAAACGAGAGCACATTCTACAATTCCTCAAAGAGAAAGTCAAGCCGTCGTCGGATAGCTAATGCTCGATCGATCGGCTGCTAATGTCACGGCGGCGACGAGTGTTGCTTGGATCCTGAGGTTAGCTGACTAGAAGAAAATGACTAGTGTTGGTGAATGTTGTTTTATGGTAAGTTTTTGAACTGACTTTTGCTATTCCTAATCTATGCCAGCATACAATGTAGATTTTATTTTGCTTCAATTTTAGCATAAATTTGACCCTGCTCGAAAGGAGTTTCATCTGGAATTCTATTACGGTATGTTTTCTTTGGTTGTAAATTTATTGTAAGAAAAAAAATAAGATGGGAATTTTTTATCACATTTTAATAGTCCGTATTTTTTTTAATCTTTTGTTCTTTAGAATGGAAAAATTGTTGAAAAGTATTATCATATCGATACTCTGCGATAATATGATCATGAATTGGAGTGAAAATGAGCGAAAAATGGATCGCTTGAAATTCTTTTTCACCCTTACCCGGAAAATCGTTAACCTTATAGAACATGTGAAAAGGGTGGCGAACGGGTGAAAATTATTTTTTTTCACTCTTTTTTCATTAAAGAGAACACACCCTTACTACGAAATTGGGTATGGCAATAATGTTCTTACTAAAACAGAATTTCCTGAGCAAACTTTGTCCAATTAGATCTCGAATTCATTTTACAAGACAAACAATAGCAAATGAAAACATCGAGTGAAATGTCCTGGTCGATCATCTTAGATAGGAGCTAGAAAGCATCAACCACGATTCGATCGTGAGTCTTAACATCGATCCTCCACGCCCAAGCAAATCATGGGGTGATCACGACCTCGAGATCTGGAGTCTAAGCCAATCCAAAATACGAGCTTTTAAACGAGCCAAAGCACCTGCTCGGACCAGTCACTCGGAGCCAATTCATTATTCAAGGTCGTGCTCGACCCAACCCGATTTTTGTCATTAGGCCGGAATGGATTTGACAGCGCTAGACTCATCTAAAATGCATTGGTAGAATTATAATAATCATTTGAAAGACAAAATAAATATAAATTCTCACAGTTACCAAATATAGAAATGCAGAGAACACCCTCAACAACAAAATGCAGAGAAGCATATAAAGCATCGAACTCGGCTTACAGCTCCGGGACATAAACCTTTGGCTCTTTGGCTGCATCAATCCTCGTCCAGCAGTAGAAACGCATCAGATAATGAATCTGTTGAGAATCCTTTTTGGCTCATTTCATTCATGAATGATCTTGCTTTTTGAAGCTCATTTTGCTTTATCAAACTCCTGACGATGACATGGTATATCCCACAATCAGGTCCACATCCACGATTCTCCATCTCTACAAGCAAACGTTTTACCTCCTCCAATGAACGTTCTTGACAAAGTGAACGAATGATCATTGTATAGATCTGAACATCAGGTTGGAGACCTTTAGAAGGAAGTTGATTGAAAAGATCTTTTGCGACATCATGTTTTTCATTTTTGCATAATCCGTTTATGAGAGAGCCGTACGTGACTATATCAGGAGTAAATCCTTTTACTTCAATCATGCTTAATAACGACAGAGCTTTATCAATCTCCCCATTCATGCATAACCCATCTAGCAATATACTATAAGTATGTAAGTCGGGATGTACTTGATGAGCTTCCATGTCCTCGAAAAGTTTCCAGCCCTCAGCAAATCTATCTTTTCTAAATAATCCATGTATCATGGTATTATAAGTATGTGTATTATGCTCCAAACCTTTACTGGGAATTTCGAGAAAAAGAAGCCAAGCTTCGTCCATGCTTCCCATCTTGCAATATCCATTGATTATGCTGTTATAGCTAATAATATTAGGCTTTAGGCCCCTCAGTACCATGGAATCGAGTAACTGGTTTGCTCTATCTATTTCACCCTTCAAACAAAACCCATTAATGAGTGCACTATAAGTGACAACATCGGGACAAATATTTTGTTGCGTCATGGGTTCCAACACATTCGCTCCCTCTTCCATCTTTCCACCCTTGCAAAACCCGTCAATTAATGAGTTATAAGCCTTAATGTTGGGTCTCCATCCACTACTTTCTAATCTACAAAACCAATCATGGGCTGCAATGACTTCTCCAGCTTTGCAGAGCCCATCTATCACGTGCAGAATCATAACATCATTAGGCTCGCAAAGTTTTAAATCCAGAATCTTTTCGAACAATTTCACAGCTTCGGCCTCCTTATCCTCTAAAAACAATCCTTTAATGAGAGTGCCGAATGTCGTGACATCTGGTTCGCAACCGCTCTTGAGAAAGAAGCCCATAATGGCAAAACCAGAGTATATATCTTTCAAGAGACAACAACAGTTAACCGCAATATTCATAGTGTAATCATTAACCGGGACACCCATCACAAGCATTTCATCGAACACATCAAGGGCAAAAGAATACTGCTCAATCTTTACAGTAACACTCAACAGTTTGTTGTACACTCGAACAGAAGGCTGCGGCTGCATGCTCTTAATTTTTTGAAACAGTTTAATAGCATCATCTAATTCTTTAACACCACGGAGATCTACTCTGGGCCCCTTAGGTTGAAAAGCCTTAGAAGAGAAGAGAGAGAATGGAGGAGAGAGAATACCCGATTTATGCGACCATCGATTAAGAAATCCTCTGCTATTAATCAGATCAAATGCAGAAATAGCAGCTCTTCTCCTCATCTTCCTCAGCCGGTGAGCGATTTTTTTAGGAGCTAGCTTCGATCTGAAGCAGTAGGTAAAGAAAGGTGTATTTTGGGACATCACAATATATATATAGAGAGAGAATGAGAGATTACTAGTTATTTATTTCTAGTTGTTTAAGGCCTTATTTTTATGCCACAACAAGAAATGTAGTTCCCATATTCAAGAAAAAAAAGGATGGAACCCTTAACTTAGAAACCTAAAACTATATTAATTTCTAATAAGTAAATAAAGGTTGGAATCAGTGTTGTTAGAGGCGCGGGGCGCACCAGGGCGATTATGCAAAAATCCAGGGTGCGGGGCGATGGGGCGCACGCCCCAAGAATCGGAGCGCACTACTCTTGTACAAGATGTTTAAATGAGGATATATGCATGTGTAAATACATAGGTATAAAAGTATAAGTATAAATGTAGAATATAAATGTATTGGTATCAATGCAGAGAAATAAATGCAATGCAGAGATGCAGAGATTTAAATGAATTTTAGAATATCTATGCTGACATATAAATGGCAAAAATAGGAATAAAACATGCATTAATGAGTATTTATGTTGTCAATCAATTAAAGATTCAATTAAAGATCGAGAGAGAAAGACATTGGGAGGATAAAACTGCGCCATCCTCTCCCCTGCCTCGCCCCAGTCGCGCCCCCTGCATCTAGCTCACCCCAGCCACATTGGGGCGATTTCAGCCTCGCCCCGTGCACCCCGCTGGGGCGCGCTTTTAACAACAATGGTTGGAATCTAGTGAAAATCAATCTTATTTTGTTAACTATGACAAATCATAGTTGTAATATTTAGAAAGCATAACAATAATAGGGGTGGAGAAAAATACCGAAATATTGATAATACCGGATTTATTGTATCGAAAAAATACAAAAAATATCGAAATTTCGATATATCGTATCGACCCACCCCAAAAAAGTAAAGGCAAGATTACTCCATGCACGAAGAGAGCATAGTGATAGAGAAAGCATTATCATACGCGTAAAACAGCATAGTTTCGCGTGAAAATCAATCTTTCCCGTCTATTAGCCACATTATAAATGTCTTTCACCTCTCAAGATAGATATGATGGATGTGATAGAAATTTTATCATCAACGGCAAAAGATATATAGTGTTCCCAAAGAATTCATTTCACACATTTCCACAAAAAAAAGGTTTGATTTTGGGAGGAATTTAGAAGTTCATAACATCAGCACTTCCGATTTTTGTCTCAGGCTACAAACCATGTTGTCTAAGCCAATCCAAAACACGAGCTTTTCGACAAGCCAAGGCACTGGCTTGAACCGGTCACTCGAAGCCAATCCATTATTCAGGGTCGGGGTCCGCCCAACCCATTTTTTCTCAAAGGCCGGGTCGGATTTGGCAGCTCTACACTCATTTAAAATACGTTGGTGGAGTTGTAATACACTTACAACGACAAGATTGCTATCGAGGCACAAAAAGGTTCAAATCTTGGTATTGATGGAGCACCAATCCTTTGAAAGACAAAACAAATATGAATTCTCACAGTTACCACCAAATATAGAGAGCACCCTCAACGACAGACTGTTGAGCTTATCTGAATATGACAAGTATTACAAACATATATACTTTCATAATATTCACATAGTTGGTTGCGTCACGCATCTCTAGGATCTCGCATATCATAAGCATATCAAGAATCGAACTCAGCTTGAAGAGAAGAGACATAAATCTTTGGCACTAAGGCTGCATCAACCCTCGCCATGCTGTAGAAACGCATCAGACAACGATGTGTGCTTATGGAAACGAACACAGTCGAAGTTCGCAAAATAAAATCAGCAGTTTCCATACATGTGTTAGATTTAAATCTCTTCTTAGAAGTCTCAACATGAAATAGACAATAACTGAATATGCATACCTGTAATTTCTAATGCATTATGGTCACACCTTCATTGCTTTCTCTCATTAATCAATTACAAAAAAGACCAAAACTAAATTTAGCACAGGCCAAAAATGCACCCCCAAAAAGAACAAGTTTTAGAATCCTACAGTATCATTAGTACCCACAAAATTGATATAAAGGTAATCAATGTTAATCATACCGTTATGCATAAAGAATGGTAAGTTGGCCGAGAAAACACAATAATTGCAGTGATACTATATATATCTGTAGATATAACTAACCTTGTATATCAAGAAGATTTGGACTACGATACAATATTCTTGGGCTCAAGGCTCTTCATCAATTTGAGAAAAAAATCATCTTCACTTTGTTCTTCAACTGGATAACTTGGCAACCATGAGAATCCTTTTTGGCGCATTTCATTCATGAATGATCTTGCCTTTTGAAGCTCATTTTGCTTTAGCAGACTCCTGATGATGACATGGTATGTCCTACGATCAGGTCCACATCCACGATTCTCCATCTCTACAAGCAAACGTTTTACCTCCTCCAATGAACGTTCTTGACAAAGTGAACGAATGATCATTGTATAGATCTGAACATCAGGTTGGAGACCTTTAGAAGGAAGTTGATTGAAAAGATCTTTTGCGACATCATGTTTTTCATTTTTGCATAATCCGTTTATGAGAGAGCCGTACGTGACTATATCAGGAGTAAATCCTTTTACTTCAATCATGCTTAATAACGACAGAGCTTTATCAATCTCCCCATTCATGCATAACCCATCTAGCAATATACTATAAGTATGTAAGTCGGGATGTACTTGATGAGCTTCCATGTCCTCGAAAAGTTTCCAGCCCTCAGCAAATCTATCTTTTCTAAATAATCCATGTATCATGGTATTATAAGTATGTGTATTATGCTCCAAACCTTTACTGGGAATTTCGAGAAAAAGAAGCCAAGCTTCGTCCATGCTTCCCATCTTGCAATATCCATTGATTATGCTGTTATAGCTAATAATATTAGGCTTTAGGCCCCTCAGTACCATGGAATCGAGTAACTGGTTTGCTCTATCTATTTCACCCTTCAAACAAAACCCATTAATGAGTGCACTATAAGTGACAACATCGGGACAAATATTTTGTTGCGTCATGGGTTCCAACACATTCGCTCCCTCTTCCATCTTTCCACCCTTGCAAAACCCGTCAATTAATGAGTTATAAGCCTTAATGTTGGGTCTCCATCCACTACTTTCTAATCTACAAAACCAATCATGGGCTGCAATGACTTCTCCAGCTTTGCAGAGCCCATCTATCACGTGCAGAATCATAACATCATTAGGCTCGCAAAGTTTTAAATCCAGAATCTTTTCGAACAATTTCACAGCTTCGGCCTCCTTATCCTCTAAAAACAATCCTTTAATGAGAGTGCCGAATGTCGTGACATCTGGTTCGCAACCGCTCTTGAGAAAGAAGCCCATAATGGCAAAACCAGAGTATATATCTTTCAAGAGACAACAACAGTTAACCGCAATATTCATAGTGTAATCATTAACCGGGACACCCATCACAAGCATTTCATCGAACACATCAAGGGCAAAAGAGTACTGCTCAATATTTATAGTAACACTCAACAGTTTGTTGTACACTAGAACAGAAGGCTGCGGCTGCATACTCTTAATTTGTTGAAACAGTTTAATAGCATCATCCAATTCTTTAACACCACCGAAATCTAATCTGGGCCGCTTAGGTTGAAAAGCCTTAGAAGAGAAGAGAGAGAATGGAGGACAGAGAATACCCGATTTATGCGACCATCGATCGAGATATCCTCTGTTTTTAATCAGATCAAATGCAGAAATAGCAGCTCTTCTCCTCATCTTCCTCAGTCGGTGAGAGATTTTTTTTAGGAGCTAGCTTCGATGGTACAGAAAGGTATACTTTTCATGATAAACTTTTCTAGTGATTTTTTTTATATAATTAGAATTGGGTGGGGAAAAATACTCAAATATCGGTAAATCAGACTTATTGTATCGAAAAAAATACTAAAAATATCGAAATTTCTATATATTATAGTGACCAACTCCTAAACAGTAAAGACAATATTACTCCATACACAAAAAGAGCATAGTGATAGAAATCGTTATCATATGCGTAAAACAGCTAGTTTCGTGTGAAAATCAATCTTTCCCGTCTATTAATCAAGATCAACAAAGGAAGATCCACGAAGCAAATCAATAGCTCCAATGATCCTTCCAGATTTGGATGTTCATAGTATTCAAAGTTCAAATCTTGGTGTTGATGGAGCTTCAATCCTTTGAAAGACAAAATAAATATGAATTCTCATAGTTACCAAATATAGAAGTGCAGAGAACACCCTCAACAACCAACTGTTGAGCTCATCTAGATGTAACAACTTCTGCAAATTTCCTAGGGCGCAAGGTCATTCATCGATGTGATAAAAAACTATCTCCACTCTGTTCTTCCACTTGATCACTTGACACAGCAGATGTTGCAGAATCTGCTGAGAATCACTTTTGGCGCATTTCTTCAATGAATGATCTTGCCTTTCGAAGCTCATTTTGCTTTAGCAGACTCCCGATGATGACACGGTATGTCACACGATTTGGTCCACAGCCACGATTCTCCATCTATATAAGCAAATGTTTTACCTCCTCCAAAGAGCCTTCTTGACAAAGCGAACCAACGATCATAGTATATATCTGAACATTAGGTTGCAGACCTTTTGAAGGAATTTGATTGAAAAGATCTCTTGCAGCATCATGTTTTTCATTTCTGCATAATCCATTTATGAGAACAGAGTAAATCCTTTTACTTCAATCATGCTCAATAATGACAGAGCTTTATCAATCTCCTCATTCATGCACAACCCATCCAACAACTCTTACCTTTTCTAAATAATCCATGTATCAAACCTTTATTGGGAATTTCGAGAAAAAGAAGCCAAGCTTCATCCACGCTTCCCTTCTTACAATATCCATTGATTATGCTGTTATAGCTAACAATATTAGGCTTTAGGCCCCTCAGTACCATGGAATCGAGTAACAAAAACCATCAATGAGCGCCCTATAAGTGACGACATCGGGACAAATATTTTGTTGTGTCATGATTTCCAACGCATTCGCTCCCTCTTCCATCCTTCCTTCCTTACAGTATGCCTTAATCAATATACTGAAAGTATACACATTAGGTGAAATACCACCACCGACCATCTTGGACAGAAGCTGCTAAGAATCATCCACCTTTCCATCCTTGCAAGAACCGTCAATTAATGAGCTATAGGCCCAAAAGTTGGGTTTCCATCCACTACTTTCTAATCTACGAAACCAATCATGGGCTGCAATGATCTGTCGAGCTTTGCAGAGCCCATCTATCACGTGCAGAATCATAACACCATCAGGCTCGCAAAGTTTCAAATCCAGAATCTTTTCGAACAATTTCACGGCTTCGGCCTCCTTACCCTCTAAAAACAATCCTCTAATGAGAGTGGCGAATGTCTCGACATCTGGTTCGCAACCGCTCTTGATAAAGAAGCCCATAATAGCAAAACCAGAGTATACATATTCTAAGAGACAACAACAGTTAACCGCAATAGTCGTAGTGTACTCATTAAACGGGACACCCATTACAAGCATTTCATCGAACACATCAAGGGCAAAAGAATACTGCTCAATCATTACAGTAACACTCAACAGTTTGTAGTACACTAGAACAGAAGGCTGCGGCTGCATAATCTTAATTTTTTGAAACAGCTTAATAGAAACGAAAGCTTTGAATATATTAAAGATTATATTTAATATTTTTATTATTTTATTTCGCCCTGTCTATTTTTTGGTTATGATCCGCCACTGATTAGAACAAATTGTTTGAACTTTGAAGAGTGTTTTGATGAAGCCATGAAATTGTTTCTACCAATCCTTGATAGCACTCCTTCAAACTCTCCAATCTTATTTGGTATTAAAATATTTAGACTATTGTGCTATTTATTTATCAATGCTAGAAAACAATATAGATTGCCAAATTAAATTATGGTGAAATACTGAAATATACGCAATTTAGTTTAACCCAATAAATTATTAATCCATCATTCAACTCCAATAAAGTGAATTCGTGTCAACTTTATTCCAATAATAAGCTAGTCAAAAAAATTATACTGAAAAATTTACAGGTGATAGCCTCATAAATTAAATTTAAAATTAAGTTTCCGACGGCAAAAACCAACTTGAATAAAAATTATTTACTTGAAAAAGGGACGTTTAACACAGATTACATGAGGAAGAAGGCACCTCTCTGACCTCTTGCAAGGAAATAGGGTGCTTATACGAACACGAACACAAAAACGAGTCAAACAACAGAGCATAGTTTACGAGCGACTTCAGCCATGAGGGAGACCACAATGGTTCCAACAAGACGAGCAAAACTGCGAATAATTCAAAACCTGGTTGAAAGTTGATGTGCCAGTTTTATATACTTTCTTGAACAACAGCTGGAGGTGAAGATGCAGTTTCTGTCTTGCTAAACGAAGTCTTCGACTGGATATATGAACGCGCTACATCTAGCATCATTTCCACCTCTTTCTTATACTGCAAGTTATGATCAAGGAGCACTTTAGAAGTGATCTTACTTTAACTTAAAATTGGTTGTTCTACATCGCGAAAAATAATGCACACCAGAATAAACGACGGAGAATCAAAAGCATACCTCGTTAATAGCGCCTGATTTGATCTTGGATTGCATCACGCACCATTTCTTGAAATGAGCACCTGTAAGGTATCACGAGTTTTAAAATTACACGACTCGCAGAAATCAACTTACAAGATTTCAATGGTTCAAGATAAATAGGGGTGAGATCTAGTGAGAATTATATTTAATGTAAGAATTGAGAATGACGCATAAATATGAGTTACACGTGATAAGCACGTTAAGTTTCATAAGAAATTTGCGAATAATTCACCACTAAGAATCAATGAGAATTGGAAGAATCAATGAGAATTTGATTTTTAATGAAAAATGAGAATGACGAACAACACATAAAATCAACAAACACGCACATAAAATCAACGAACAAGAAATTAACAAATAAATATAAAATTTTCGCTTCTAATGGAATTCTAACCCAGGATCTGTATTCATCCAAATTGGAAATGCATCCACCGTAGATCATTTTGATTAAAGAGCTGAAAATGATTCTCTTTTCTCTTCTATATTTGTCATTATCGCGTGAACCTCTTCATACATACGTACATATATATTCTATCTTGAGGCTAATCAAAATAAATAAGCCATCCAGCTCTAGAGATCGATCAACTTAAAATATATACAAGCATCGGAGCATCAGATCGATCAACTTAAAAATATAACAAAAAGTTAAGCAAGTGGCACTTACCAACTCTAATATTAATGGTGCATGAAGACTCGGAATTAGACTTTAATGACCATCTACAGTGAATCTGATGCAAAAGAGGTGCAATCAGAATAAGGTCAGAAAAGAGAAAGGGATAAAGAAAAGAGGTAACTTTTGGCATCATTGCTTAAATACTACATCATGTGTAAATACCAAACATGCAGAATATGATACACATTGGCTGCGTGTTTATCAGCAAAGGGCAGAGATGGATGCTGGTCACGGTGGTTGAGTTTAGTGATTATCGTTTATCTCTTTCTAGAAATGCAAAACCAGCAACTGATAGTGCTTACCTCAAAGTATGACCCAAATGGAACATCATGTGCCTGTTGTACGGTCTCAAATACCTGAACACAAAATATAATGATATTAATGCCAACAAATTAAACAAGCGCCTATACCATTTTGAGGTCAAGTCTGCACCAGTATTTTCTTATCTGCTGATAGAAAAGCATGTTGCCATTCCGTCATTGCTGTATCTGGGGGACACATCGGACTGTTGCACACAGATCTAAATGTAATTTCTCGGACTTGACCGTCATATTCATCAGCAGAATGCCACTGACCCATCTGAAGGAAGCATAACAGGTAACTTAAAACAATAATACAGAGAACTCACATTTCTTCACGAAGCAACATCTCAAAATGTTTTAAGATTGTCTAGGTAAATCATATTTTAGGAAGTTCTGAAGAACTGTAAGCACAGGTAACAACATACTGCAAAAAAAATTGCTTAGACTAAGTGCAGATAGCCTCAACGTTGAGAGAATATTTCTACTCACTAATAAATCTCCCAATTGACAATTCAGACAATTTATATTTGATTTTAATATAGAGGATTGAAATTCAATTAGAACATTTATGCAATACATCAGTGTTTAAATTATAACCATTCTTGTCAGCATCGGATTGATTATGATGCTGAGAGTTTAAACAGAAACAGGAACAAGCAATTCTTTGTTTGTCCTAGACATTTGTTTCTCAAATGTTCATCTTCTTTCTCTCTTTTTCCCATTTTTCTGCAATTCTGCAGCGAGTGTGACTTTGTGACTGTGCGAAAGTGATTCTCAAGCACGAATAATACTGTAGTCAAGTGTTTTATCTTAAACGTAATACTATTGCATCAGTTGTGGTTAAGATTCATTAATACAAGGGTAAAAAATGTAGTGTGAGCCAATGAGAATAAGAAAATCCTAATATATGAGTTACTTACAATGAGGTTGGAATCCTTCCGGACATTACGATACTCATGTATATAGGTTGAATCATCATCTAACAAAAGCTTGAAAAATTGCTCTGTAGTGCACGGGAAAACATCCTGCAATTTGATATGGAGAAGAAATAATATAGAATAAATGTGCATCCTAACAATATACAGATAGATTTGAAAGAAAAAGAGAACCAAAAGTGTAAACTACATCGTAAATTTCAGAAAGCACTTCCTCCTTGATGAATGGCTGTGATTTTTCAGTCTTCGCTGCACTCTGCTCAGAAATCTTAGATTGCCTGTTGCTGCCTCTGATAGAGCTGCTATGTGCACGCAAAGCAGACTGTTCCTTTTCCTGTGTGCACAAAGATCAAATAGAAAGGGCTACTCAGACACTTCATATAGGACTACAAAAATTGTTTGCATAAACACCAGATAACTCTCAGCTTCTAATAGTAATTTTGTCTCTAAAGGAGATGTTTGGTTTGGGATTGAAGAGGATTCATTTTCAGTTCTTAGGTCAGGAATTTTGGATTGGGAAGCATATATCATAAGCACAATGAGTGGCAGGTGAATATCGGTCCGTCCTTGCCCTCATGTTTAGCCAAATTTTTCAATGTACAACTAAAAAAGATCTGATTCTTCATCAGGGTTGACAGCCAGAACACATTAGAATGTGGACCCACATGAGTGGGCAACATCCTATATTCAGCCATTCAGACCAGTAATTTCAAACACTGAGCAGTTCTGATGCATAAGATCTCTTGGATATATCAGGAAAGACTACTTGAGACCAGAAGCTACTTCTGACACATTAACATTTTGCCAAGCAAAATTTCTAATGTAACAACTTTTACTTCACCAATATCTGCAATATAGCACAGAAATGTAACAGAGCTAGAATTTGAACCTTCTTCTCAGCTTCTAGCATGTCATGATAGTTCTTTACTGCACGCTGTAGTCCTCTCAGTGCATGATTTCTGTTCCAGAAAGATGCAAATTTGTATCTAACTCTACCTGAGAGAAAATGTAGATAAAGTGGATCACATGCAGATACCAACTTCAAGAGAGACGTGAATTTTTTTTTTCCCTACGAGTACGGCATGCAGGGGAAGATTATAAGTTTTATTATGGAGATCCCAGGAAGTGTTCTTTGATCTTCTCAAACACCAGACGTGGTACTCAGATGATCAGATGGAAAGAATAACACTAACCATCAGGATTTCCTAAAGGTGGCACACCATGCCCCCCAGCACCCATCCGAAGAATTATTGTAATAGCTGGATTTATAAATGCATGTTGGCTCCTCTT
>JAYDZE010536706.1:0-15061 GCA_034509125.1 Monilaria moniliformis
TATCCATAATATAATCTAACCTATCAAACACCATACTTATTTTTATCTAGATTTTTATCTCACCTACCAAACAACAAATTAAATCATTATCTTGTCTCAACAGTAAATTTTAATCTTACAGCGCATCTTACCTTATCTATCTCGTCTACCCTACCAAACGGGGCCTTAATGTTAAACCATTTGTAATTTGTGTTTATTGAATGTTTCCAATTAGTCATTTGTTTAAATGGTTAATTTGTTTGAAACTCCCATATTCGGCCGATTAGATATGAGTTGGCAATTTAGCAATTTGGAGCAATCGGTCTTATTATATTCATCAATTTCAAGTGGCCATTTTTATCTTCAAAAACTCCTTTCACTCACTACTCACAATTCAACCCACAAAGACAATAATCTATTTTGTTCCTCTGAGAAGTTGTTATTGCAGATGGTGCAGGTCACTGCCCTTGCTCTATCATTTTTCTCTTCTTTGAAATTGCATGCCATGTATTCAAATCTAATATAATATAACACCTCTTGCATTAATCATGTCTGGGACATTAGCGCCAGAGCTTGGGCTTAGTGGTGTCATTCCGACCATCAATCCTCGCTGACCAGATTCATATGCTTGATGATTAGAAATCAGCATCAGCCCTTAATTTGGTCGTGTACATAGACAAGAAAATGATGTTCAAATTAGAATATATATATATATACACTTCCCACTTGAATATGTACAACCAAACATTGGGGTGCAATATAGACTCAAAAATTGCCCGTTGCATTCCAGGTAACAAAAAGAAAAACAACTTGTTCAACGTCCTGAGCCCTCGAACAAAAATCTCAGGTCTTCCATTGAGAGGCGAGCACCGTGGCTACCACTTTGATCTTCCCCAAATGCCGATGCCACCATTTTTCTCTTGTCCTCCTGAAAACATATCAACAACACTTACAACCCCAACCCTAAATTCACAAACATGAACAAGGCCCAAGGAAGTACCTGAAGACTCAAGATTCGATCTTCAACTGTGTCCTTGACGGTTAACCGTGATACAGTAACTGTACGTGTCTGCCCTATTCTGTGAGCTCTATCAACAGCCTGATCCTCTGTTGTCGGATTCCACCAAAGATCCAAAAGGATTACACGGCACGCAGCAACCATATTAAGCCCTAGATTCCCAGCTTTTAGAGACATTAACATGACATCCACCTGCAGAGTTTAACAACAGCAATTTAAAAAAAAAAAAAAAAAATCAGATAGTCTTAACCAGAAATGATATGGGGATCCCCACCTCAGGGTCAGCGTTGAAATCTTTTACCGCCTTGTCTCGAGCAACTATTGACATAGTACCATCAAGCCGCCGATAACTGATATGGTTATTCTTCAGTGACATCTCAACCAAGTCTAGCATGCTAGTCCATTGTGAAAAAACAATAGCCTTTTCAGGTGCTATACTTGCTGCCTCAAACTCACGACCAGATACTGAAACATCCTCATCATATATGACCAAATCATGTGACTCTGAACTCCGACTTTTTGATATACATGACTTGAGAATTTCAAGAGCGGACTTGATCTTTGATGATACATAGTTTCTCTGTAGAACTGCAGATTCATCACGCAGTTCGTGTGGAACAGGGCTATCACCATCCACATCAACAGACAGGCATCTCCTCAAAGTAGATCTTGAAAATACAACATCAGCACCGAGTTGTTCTTTACACTGATGGGCAGGACATGTATTGTCTTCACCAGTTAAATGATCTGAAACACATTGATAACAGAAAACATGTCCACACATTGTGACCACTGCATTTTCAGGAGGATCCTGGAGCACATAAAATGTATACATCAGATCCTTGTAACTGACAGCACCATGCAAAAAATATTTAACTATCAGATGGGGACTTTAATCCTAGACAATATAATTTTCCAGTCCCTTCCCAAAGAACAAAATTTCTCCATAAGTCCACATTAATTCTTGCTGTTTCTGTTATGTTAGCCAAAAACTGGATTCATATTGAATAAGGAAAAAAGGATCTCCTATGAAGATAACTCATACTGCTTTCTTGTTCTTCTACCTCAGTCAATTATTTGCTACAATTAATTTTGGTAGGTTATTTTAGCAAGGAGCAATACTTGAAGACTCTCATGCTTAACCAAACCTTGACTTCTTTGAAAAATCTTGACTTGGATTACTATTTGAAATTAGACATTCTCATGTCATGTTCATTTGACTAGGATTTCCTGCAAACCAGTAATTAAGAATACTCCCTCCCAAGACAAACAAAACCAAAAACTGACAGTTCAAGAAGTACCAAGAGATCAAATCTAGCAGCAATTAAAAGTAGTACGGAAACAGAGCGTACTCTGCATACAAGACATATGGCCAGTGAAGCTTCCAATTGTTTCAATAAATTAACTAGTAGTTCCCTGGGAAGAATCTTGGCCATCTCAGAGGAATCCTTTCCAACAGGATCGGAGCTAAGCCCTTTTACAAGTAATGGGTGATCACAAGCTTGGCGCAGACGCAAAAGCATCAATAGGATATTTGCATAATTTTGATTGACAGTACCAGCAGCAGCATAAGCCTGCAAAAATCAAAACCACAGCTTTTGTAGCATATTGCAAATTTGCAATCTCAATAATGAATGTGTTTGACATGTTTTTCCACATTTCAAGTTATGAGGACATAATTCCTTTTTCACTATGCAGCATTTCTCTACAAATCAAAAGCAAGAATGTTGCATGAAGTTTTCCCTATTTGATTTAGTCTTCTCCTTGTTTAAACATCTGAATCCAATATATAGGTGTATGTAATTGGTGGCTGTTCAGTTCATAAGGTAGATACTCAATAGTTCTAAACTAGCACAAGGAAGTAACATCCTCATTGAGAGTTATCAATGGTTACAACCTCACATCATTAATGCAAACAATAACCACAAATCAAACTAAGAAGTAAGCCTTTCAACCAGAGTAGCTTAAAAAGTATCTTCAGCAACAGCAACAGCAACTGCAAGCAGGTTTTCATTATACAGGTATTGCAATTTGCAAGGTGCTAGCAACTGACTTTCACGGGAAAGACATGGTAGACTAAAAAGTCTTGGAATTATATATAGCGGTAAGAGAAAACTTGACAAGAAATTAAGACATGAAATACTAAATAAAGCAGCACAATTTGACCACATCTTCAGGACTGAGTCAGCATCACCAGTTGCAACACTCGTATGCACATAGGCAAACTATAGATAACACAGGGATATATAGATTGGGGAGACTGAATGAGTTGACGGACCTTGAATTGTTTGCGTGAGTCAAATTCAAGTTTCTCATAAAAAGCCCGTTCTTCCAAGGAAAAATCCACCCTTGTTAAGTTTACCTTTTTGGGAGGTAGGTTGATAATTGGCTTACCATCAATTAAGTCACCTATCACGGTGAAAAAAAGATTATAATGACCCTTGAAACATAATCTAAATCAAATAATGCTGAAGTAAGCAAGTCGATCTGGAAATGTAAAAATGAAGTTTTAGGAAACTATAGAATCTCATCAGTTCCATAACACAAAAAAGGGAACTGAACGAATGGCTGAATAGTGCATGGAATCACCTTTTGTTCGGCGCAACATGATATTCCTCAAGACAAATTGAAGCTTCTGGTAACCTTTAATTGAGTCTCTCGCTATAAGACCCTTGATAGAAGAACCAAAGGTTTTGTAATTATCATATGGTTCATATTTCAAAAATCTGAAATAGCTGAATAATTCATCTATAGAATTCTGTATTGGAGTTCCAGATAAGCACCATCTTCGTTTTGCTTTAAGGCTACAGCAGGCTCTAGCTATTTGAGTTCTGTGATTTTTTATTGTTTGAGATTCATCCAAAACAACCCTAGACCATATAACCTTTGCTAATGTACCACAATTTCTATCCAAAGCATTCACATCGCCATCCTTTTTGCCCTTCTTGAACTTCTTATTAACTGATGACTTTTTCCGCTTCTTCTCCACGGCAAATGCAGAAGATACTCCATATCTTTCTCCATCCTTTAGTTCATCATCATCCCCTTCAACCAAAGGTTGTTTTGGAACTTCATTTGATACAATAGCATATGTTGTTAAAACAGCATCATATCTTGCCAATGTAGCAGGATTCTTGGTCCTATTGCCTCCATGATATACTAGAACACGAGGTTTAGCTTTTTCTGGGACTTTCTCATCTAGCTCCCGAGCCCATTGTCGGACCACGCTGGCTGGACAAACAATCAATGTCCCTGCCCTTGGCCTACTTTTGGGGGTTGAATTACTAACTTGTGGAAGTATTCCTAAACCATCAGATACTTTAATCTGTTTTGCATCATCAAGAGCAACAGAACCACTAACTCCATCATCATCATCCAAGTTAAAGGCTTCAGTTTTGGTAGTAGACGACTCCTTAGCTTTAGATTTGGCCTCCAACGTCTTTTGCATTTGTATGAGGGCAATCGTTGAAATAGTCTTGCCCAGGCCCTGCGGTGTGAAAAATTATAATGTATATTGAAGGAAAGAAAGATCCAAAAACGAGGAACTTTTAAATTGAATTAGATGCGGAAAAATATGATCAAATTTAATGACTAACATGCCGACCTGGTCATCAGCTAAGATTCCCCCTATGCATAAACCAGATGATTCTTGACGAAGCATCCATGCCAAAGCAATTCTCTGAAAAGTGACAAGGTCAAAGCTTAAAACCATAAATACCCAAACGCAATTGGAAAAGTGTCATAAATAAGCAAACAGGGACCTGGTGCCTAAGAAGAGAAACTGACAAGAGTCCATCAGGCAAATTAGCTTCTTTTTGTTGTTGATGAAGATCCTGCAATAAAAACATATGAAATCCAATACACATCTAAATACACATAAAAAAACAACTTTGCAATCACATAGTAAGGCAATTGAAAAAATGAGAGTAAAAGTTTCAAATTAAACAATGATCTGTTCAATATACTCATAGTGCTTTAGCTTGAATATTAAACAGAGTTGAACTTGAATTGGAAGTTCCCTGAGCAATAATATGGAAAGGATACACACTAAGTGTTGAAGAGTACTATTGATGCTTGGAACTAAGTATTCACACTCTGCTGCTCAACGTAAGCTAAGGGAGTTTTGGTTATAGAAAGTTCAAAACATTAATGATCAGAAACAGATAATTGAAGTTGTAAACCAAGTTAGGTACTTGTATGTTGTTCATGTATTTTGTCCATGACTATACCCATATGCCCAAGCACAGTTCCATGACTCCACTTCAGATTAGAATGAACCAAAAAAAAAGGTCCACTTTGGAGAGGAACATCGAAAAAAATTTATAGAAGCTACAATAGACAATACTCCAAATAAGTTTCTTTGACTTCTGAGAGTTAAAGTAAATTACAAAAGTAAGGAAATCCCTGTAGTATATACTACTGCTTCGCTCGTCAGAAGAAATGCAAATTCATCACTGAAAACGGTCACAAATGAAGCAAAAAAACAATAAAATAAACACAGTACCTGCACAGCTGCTTGGAAAACCAATCTCTCATCAGGTCCTGCAGGCCTCTCTTCACCTACCCCAGTTTGATAGAAAGAATCATTTAGACCAACCAATGGGGTGGTTGAAGAATGTTTTCCAGGCATCATTGTCAGGGGCAATACTCTACTTCCATTAGAAGGATTTGACCATGCTGATTTTCCATGTGTTTCACGAATTTCACTAGCACCTACATTTTCTATTAGATTGTGCAATCGTGGGTCAGAGGTAGAAGACTGAAAACCAGGATGGACTCTCTTCATAGGATGAGTATTATTGTCTATCCTTGAACTTGAAGATCCAGCAGTCTCTGCAATAGTCAGTCGCTTTTGTGGTCTTGATGGGATTTCATCAAGAACAGTTCGCCTCTTAGAAGAAGAAGGATCTTTAAGAGAAGGAACTTTGTTCCCTGCAACTGCAGAATACCTGATCTATAACACCAGTTGGATTGCAATAAGTGACTTATGACAAATAATTTAGGTGGTACCTCTCGAATTAGGATGAGGGAAATCTGCCCAAGGTGGAAGGGTCCTGAAACTGTTAGAAGGGATGGTGTCCCTCACTGGAGATTCATACTGAACAATTTGCCTCTTAGAAGATGAAGGATCTTCACAAGAAAAAACATTGTGACCTGCAATTGGAGGCTATCTAATGAGCTTGGATCACAACAAAGTGACTGATGACCAATAATTTAGGTGCTACCTGTGGACTTAGGACGAGATGAAGATGCTTGAGATGGAGGGACCCCATCATTGATAGTAGTGGCAGTATCCCTAACTGGAGATTCATCTCTATAATTATCTATTTCCCATAAATCTGAATCTGAATCATCACTATCTGAGGAACTGATATCTATAGGAACGGCTGAGGCCATCGCAACAAAAGAATGATTATTGGGTGTAATTACCAACCGAGACGTGCTGCCAAAAGCTGAGCTAATCTGTAATTGATATGGTCAACTCCTCAGGACGCGATAAACAGAGGTACTGACATGCAAGTGGCAATCTTCTGGGAGAAACATGTTGAACTTACAACGCATGAAAAACACCTCAAATACTTCAGTACTCCACCAACTATTGCGGGTCTCCAGTTGAATCCTAGTTCAGTCATCTACAGAAGTTATACACATCGGGTGCCTAGTTCAAGAAAGGAACGTAAAACAATCACGAACCTTGATATACTGAAAAACCCTTTGCGAGTCAGCAGTGGAAATGCAAAACAGTAACAAACTCGAGCAGCAGAAAATTATAGAATACTTTTCAATCAATTAACACAACAACCTCGTACACAACGATAGCGAATAATGAACCGAGAATATCGATTTACCAGATAGTGTCCTAAATGACGAATTAAAGAGTGGATACAGATGCAATCAAACTACATGCATGGATGAGAGCATAAGTGGGAAATTAAAAAAAAAATTTAAGGAAAGTAAAAAGAAGAGCATCTTGACGGGAAAATTCAATACTCAGCAAGTCAAAGAAATCTCAGCCGAACTAGATTATAATTCAGCGCGTTCAAGAATTCCCTCCAAAACTTTGTTCTTTTAAGTAAATTAATTCAACTATCGATAATTGGGCGTTAAAAATCCAAAAAAGAAAAAGGAAAAAACGAAAGAAAACAAATTTCCTGAGCAATTTCCTTGTGGATTCAGTAAAAAGTCAGGGAAGAGTTGGAAAAACTGGAAGTACAATTTTTTGGGAGAAACATACCTAGTTCGCGATTCTGCAAAGTGAAGGGCGAGTTGGGGAGTAGTGAGAGCGGGCAGTCTGACTATCATCGAAGCCCTAACTCACCAACATTCTTGGATTTCGATATGCACACACATACACACAGCAGAGACCTACTTGCATCGGCTTCCTTGTTTAAACCTTGCACACGCTCTCAGTCTCTCTCTCCCAAGCTATGTTTAAACCCAGCCTCTCTAATTCTAATTTAATTCCTCGCTTATTGCACAATCATATTTCCTTCAACAAAACTCGGCCCAACTTCAAAGTTCAAACTCACCCTGCCTGGGCTTTTCCGGTTTGAGGCGCGCACGCACGCGGGATCTTTACGATCCGAGATGTATTAAGGACATCCGCAATGCAAACTACGTGGCCCGTCCCTCAGCATGGGTTGTGCGAGGTTTTGCGGGACGGGCGGCACGAGACGAAGGGAAAGGGGGCGGGACAGTCCGTCACGCGCCCCTCGCCCACGATCGATAAGATAGGCGCGTTTTGCCACTTCGTTCGGGCGTTAACGCGCCCAATTTTTCTTTAATTCGAAAAAGTCACTTTAAAAAAAACGCTACTATGCGTTGCACCCAATAGCTATCCCTTTTTTAATTATCTCGACCCTTCTATCCTCTTCTATAAATATATCATTCCCCTACTTCATTTTTCACACAATTTCATCCTCATCTTTCTAATTTTCTCTCTCAATTTCTTCTTCTTGTTCTTCACTCATATACCGAGTTTTCGAAATCTACCATGTCCGGCAACAACAACCAAAATCAATGGTGAGATTGATTCTTTCGTGGGGGCAACGATCTAACCACACTTCCATTTGATATAAATGATATAACGTTTGGAAGTGCAACTCCAAGTTCTACCCAGTCATCGACGGACCCCTCGTCGACGCCCCAAGGGCCATACGTCCCCGACATCCTCACTCAAGCGTTGAATGACATCCAAATTTTTGATGAGTCGTTCTCTTGCGACATTCGAGCGATGTACACCATAGAGGAAATGAAGTGGATCTTCGGGGTGTACGTCGACACAAACGAAGATCCTGTAATCGGGAACAAACAAAAAGCCAAGGCTTTTTCGATGAGAATTACCGATGCATACAACCACTAACAAAGCCATGTAAGAGTTTGAGGGGCCTATGGACCCCAACATTTTTCAAAAAATTAATAATATATAACTAGTTTAATACTATATAATAATTATAATTAAGAAAACAAAGTGTTTTATATTGTATTTATTGTGATTTAGAAATGTAATTTCAGAAAAATCATTTATTGCTATTTTTTTAAAGTGTATTTTTTTTTTTTTGCACATTCTAATGTTTAATTTTGTTTCATTTTTTCTCTTATATAAGAAAATGTTTTATGTTATTGTGGTCTCATAAGCTATTAGGTGATCAGTTTTTCATTTTGTTTTGACGATGTCATGTAATTCACACAATATAATTTTATTATAGAAATTGTTATTATTTTAGTATTTCATTTTTAAAAAAATTATTACTTCTTAAACTTAAGATTAGTTGAACTCGTGCCCCTCAACAAAATATATCTGGCTATGTCACTGCATACAACGCATGTTGTTCGAAAGGCACCCCGCCGCGCACATATAAGAAAATTCATCCTCATTTTGACCAAGTTAATACGAAAATTTCCAAATTTTGCGCCATTTGCAAGAACTTGGAAAAAGAAGGCCAAACGACGTATGCAAGACGGATATTCTGAAATCCACCATGAAAATCTACCAAATCGACAACAAGTCGTTCAAGTACGCCATCACTTGTGAGAGGGTCCGACACATCGACAGATGAGCGGGTGACATAAAATCGGGGTAGAAGTGCATAAATCATACCTCGAGAGTCCATAAGCGGCGGTGAAAGGTTCGTGGGTGGGAGCAAGGGGCGAGTTTCCAATCAAGTACACGTCGTCCGATGGGAACGAAGGCGGCGAAGGGCAAGGGGAGAAGCCAACCTCGAACAATGCAGCAACTCTGCCACCGGATCCAAAAACGCTGAAGGTGGCCAATAGATGTGTCGTACAACGTGTTAATAAAAACATATACTAATGGCACAAATACTATGACACCTAAACAATTGGAAGTGCACGGGATAATGGTTGACAATCTCCAGAATGATTTGGGTATGCTATCTTAGGAGTTTAGTATTTAGGATTTTAATTGTGAAATTTTTTATTTTAATTATGTAATTTTGGGATTTAATCATGTAACTTTTTTATTTTAATAAAATTTTAATTTTAATTTAAATCAAAAATATAATTTAATTAGAATATATAATAAATATAAGAAATAAAGAATAAATAAAAAAATAAGATATGAGACTCATAAATAGTGCAAGGGAATGAATGGTGAAGTGATGAGGTTGTAAGTTTTTCTTTTAGGAAGAAATGGAGTAAAAACTTGTGTGAATCCTATGAATAGTTTAAGATAATTTACAAGGTTGTGGATGGCCTAACCCTACTAGCGTAGATGTTTTATAAAAAAAATTGATATGGGATGAGGATTTTAGAAAATTAAGTAAAAAAATATTTAAATTTAAAGTATGATATGATGGAGGACTGGGCTTGAAAGACCAAATCAGAGTTTCGAACATCATCTTATATATTATTTTCTTATCACACACAAATATATATATATTTGTGTGTGTATGTTCAAATGCGAACCATTTGTTAATGCAAAAACAAGACTAAATTGTAACAGCCGGATTATGAAATCAGATGGCTTTAAATGAGACACGTGGAGTTTAAATTCTTTTTATTTTAATAGAAAGGGTAGTTTCAGCAACCAATATTTTTGGTAATGTAATGTTGTGCTATTTATAGGATGTGGTTAACTATGATAAGCCACGTGGTAACAATTTTTACTAACTTATAATAGATAAGAGTATTTTGATATACAGAAAAAATCTAAGAAATAATCCCAAAAAATACGGAAACAATAACAATTAGCATATATAGTACAATATAGTGGAAAAATCAACATAATGTTAACCAATTTCCAACATTGTGTTAACCAAGCATATATAATAAACAAACAAAAGCCCACTCGCTGTCTCAACTTGCAAACCTCATTGGCCGCAATTGGAAGCGCGTGTCGCGAGTCAGCCTGCACACTTTTCTTCCACCCTGACCCCGCGACACATTCCGCATGTGTCCAATCCAAAAGGTCTTGCATGCCCTGAATATAAATAAAGTGTCCAGAGGTCCGCGTTGCTGATGCCCTAAATGTATATAAAGAGTGATGAGTTGTGATTGTTTTATGCAAAAATAGAAAAATTGAATTTATGGGAGGCTCAAAGTAAGAGTAATAATAATCCATAGGTGGGGCAGGAAATATTAATATTCCGTCCAACCACGATTTTTCAAAGCTGTCCGAAAATTGTACACACGTATTTATTTATTAAAAAATAAAAACGAAACGACCCGCCAGAAATGATTTCAGCAACAATAATGTCGACTGTTGGCGACAAATAATCTGGTAAGTAAATGGTTAGTTTTGCAAGTGTGTATAAACCAGCAGGGGTGATTGTCCGCAGGCTTGTTTCTCTCTCTTCTCGCTCGCGCTCCTCCATAGCCAGACAAAGAGAGAAGAGAGAGAGAGAGAGAGGCTCAACAAAGGGAAAACGCGTATTCAACGACTCGCAGCCGTGATTCTCAACGTTGCCCGCTTCTGATTCTCCGCTGCGGGGCCGACAATACTACCGCTGTCTCCCTGATTTTGTCTCGCGTTATTTGAATATGTCCTTTTTCTCGTTTAGGGTTCTTTTTCCAACAATGAATCAGCATTCGTCTTTTTGAACAGTAACGATCATCCACGGATTTTCGATCTCCAAGGTACTCTTTGTTTCTTTTATTTTAATTTCTCATCTTCTGTTATTGCCATCGTTTATTAAATTTCTTCTTCTTCTTCCTCTTTCCCTCTCACGGTAAGGTATCTGATCGATGTGATTGTTCTTAATTAGGTTTAGGTTTAGGTCTGGGACGTCCTCACAAATGGAAGCGTCCGCTGGAAATTCGGACGCTTACAGGAGCTCCTCTTCTTCTTCATCATCCTCGTTTTCGACTACCTATAATCATTCCCGAAGAAATGGGGTGCATATTTCTGCTTCTACCATTCTCCGGTCGCCCTTGTCCACCTTATTGGAGTACACCGGCTTCATCAGAAGCAGGTCCAATAATTCGGAATCCGACTCTTTATTGAACAACGGTGCCAACGGCGGCTTTCGTAATGACCTCTCAAATGACTCTGCACCTACCCCTGCTGCAAGCAGCAGTGGCAGTGCGGGAGAGGTTTCCATTAGGATAATTGGTTCTGCAGAACACGATCATGACAGAATTGGGACTTCTCTGCATTTGGGGCCATCTGCTGCGCAGACTGAGTCCTTTTCAAGGCCAGTTTCTAGGTCGCCATCTGGAGCTTCTGCACTGTCCTCATTGGAGAGTCAGGTTGATTTGCGGAGTGATAGAGAGTCTGTAGATGGGGCTACAAACTCGACAAATGCAGATGGTGATGCAGACGGTGCTGAGGGAGTTGGCACCAATAATAGGGACTCTTCCTCCTCATACCAGAGATACGATATACAGCAGGCTGCGCGGTGGATCGAGCAGGTCCTTCCTTTCTCGTTGCTTCTGTTGATTGTATTCATACGTCAGCACCTACAAGGTACTATTCTCTGCTTCACAATACTTTAAGTATTCATCTTATTGATGTTGCCTTCTTCAACTTTGCTAGTGTGCTTACATCTGTAGTATCTGATTCGTGCCAATCATATTGAAGCTGCTAATACTTTAATTGGCCTTGTAATTTGCTAATTATTGCAAAAATTTCCATTCTTGCTGCATATTGACTCTAGCCACCCCCCTGCTTGCATGAACCATACATTTTTATCATCTAATATGACAGCTTTGAACTGCTCTACATAAAAAACCTGCAATTACTTTTGCTCTTTTATCGTTTTGTATGCTGTTTTTGTCCTCTTAAAACTGGATTTTAGTATTTCTGTCCACTTGTTGAAATTTTAATGTTGGTTTAATTTCTCTGAGAAAGCTCTTAGTAGAAGGTTTTGCTACATTGTTCAAATAAATCTTTATTATGCCTCTTCACCATCTATTGTATGAAAAAATAAAAATAATTGATTGACTTGTTCTATATTTGCAGGATTCTGTGTTACCATCTGGATTGCTGCTTTCATGTTTAAGTCAAATGATATTGTACGGAAGCAGACAGCACTAAAGGTACTTGATGTAGATTTGCATCTCTTTTGAGAAACTTTTAATCCATTTTTCTGTGAAGAATGAAAATCCCATTAGTTCCAGTTTGAAGTCATTGTTAACAAGGGACTGTCATCCCTCTTCAGGGTGAGAGGAAAATAATGACTCTTATCGGCATTGTCGTTCTTTACTCGCTTCATGTTTCTGGGATTTACTGGTGGTATCGGAAAGATGATGTGCTCTATCCTTTGCTGATGCTGCCTCCAAGAACCATACCTCCTTTCTGGAATGCGATATTCATTATCATGGTGAATGGTGAGTCCTTTTCATTAATCACTGCAATTTCGTAGAATTACATGTCAGTATTTGACCTTGTTCTTTGTCATGCACCTTTTTCTTAGATACACTTGTTCGTCAGGCAGCAATGGTCATCAAGTGTCTGCTCTTGATGTATTACAAAAACAGCAGAGGTCGGAACTACCGTAGGCAGGTAAAATATGTCTGTGCCTTCTGTTAACTAAACATATTTCTAGTATTGCGCAGTTGTTTTGGAAGGTGCATACCTGCTAATAAAAGATTGTTGATTCACAGGGTCAACTGTTAACTTTAGTTGAGTACCTGCTGCTCCTTTACCGTGCACTGCTCCCTGCCCCTGTTTGGTACCGTTTCTTTTTGAACAAAGAATATGGGAGTCTTTTCTCGTCGCTTATGACTGGATTGTATTTAACCTTCAAGCTTACTTCTGTTGTTGAGAAGGTATTAACATGTATTTCAGCCAAGTCTGTTCTCTTCATGATTAAATCATAGGATTTGTAGTAGTATTCAGTATTTCTTTTTTCAGGAATCCCTCTATATTCCCTATTTAAGTAAAATCCATACCTTTAGGCTCTACTGAATTAATTGATGTTTTCAGGTACAATCATTCATTACTGCTCTGAAAGCACTGTCAAGGAAAGACATCCATTATGGAGCTTATGCTACAACTGAACAGGTATTCAATTTTCCTTCTATGGCCTTAGTGTCAATATATTCCAGATTGTATGAGCTGCTGTTAAGGAAATTCACTGGCTAAAACTGTTAATTTGTCCAGTTAAAGGATATGCATATGTATTGGTATATACTGGTCACTGATCTTGCTTCCACTTTAGCACAAGCAGCTAAATTCCGTTAATGTTAACCTTCGTTTACACATTGCATGCGAATGGTTACACCCATTACCTTTGCATGTGCACCTTTTAAGTATGCTAGCTGCAATGCAAATGTACTTCAAAAATGTCTGATGTCCTTTGGCAGCATTACTAACCACTTGATTCTACCTTGCAATGGGCCTGGGAGAACTCACAACATAACGATTGAGAAAATGCTTGCTGAGCTGAAAGATCGAACATCCCCACAGAGAAAATAAATTGTTACCCAATTTCGTTATGCTGCCATACTCTTTTATGATGATGTGCTCTTGTCACTGAAAGTCCATTCTACTGCATGTTCTCTCTATGTATTGTATTGATTTCCAAACCATATTTGTGCTGCTCCTTTTCTGCTTCAACTTGATGACAAATCCTATTGCTAATTCATTGATTTGATTATATGCAGGTCACTGCAGCTGGAGATTTGTGTGCTATTTGCCAGGAAAAGATGTACTATCCAGTCCTTCTACGTTGCAAACACATATTTTGTGAGGACTGTGTTTCTGAGTGGTTGGTTTTCTCTTCCTACCTGTATTATTCCAAAATATGTTGAGCAATCATCATTTCTGCTTGAGCTGCAAATATGTTGGCGATAGCAAGACATACTTCTATGCAATGAGATTCTCAACTTTGGTTAGTTTATTGTGCATCCTCGATTTGAGCTATTGTTATGTTGTGTTCCCAGGTTTGAGAGAGAACGGACCTGCCCTTTATGCCGGGCATTGGTGAAACCGGCAGATCTTAGGTCATTTAGTGATGGGTCAACTAGTCTATTTTTTCAGTTGTTTTAATCGAGGAAGCTTTCTGCTTTGGAGGCTTAATCGTCGACTCAAAGCAGCTCTGTCCTGATCACAGCATCTGCATAGAAAATCTTAATTGTAACTATTCTGTTGTCATTGACACGGTCATACGTTGTATACAGAAAATGTATGTGAAGAGCTCCTGTAAGTGGAGTATAAGCAATACAAAAGCACAGTTTTGATGAACTCTCATGTCCCACTTTCAATTGTTTACTTGCCTGCATGTGGAACCTTCCTACTGTTGCATTATACTATAGATCAAGGGGGGTTGCCCTCTTTACAAGGATCATTGGTCATGTATTGAAATAATAAAAAGGATCATTGATAGATGGAGAGCCCTGCTTTCCTCTTCAACCCCCATCCCACTTGCCTAGGGGTGAGCAAAATATTCGAAATCTGAATATCTGAACCGATCAAACCAAAATTTAAAATTTGGTTCGTTTTTTTTCGAATTTTGGTTCGGTTCGGTTTTATTTTTTCACAAATTTTGGTTTTTCCGTTCGGTTCGGTTCTGTTCAGATATACTATAAACTGAAAAAAACCGAAAAACCAAATTATATTTAATATTATATATATTAATAATATAATAATAACTAAATATA
>JAYDZE010536717.1:0-15060 GCA_034509125.1 Monilaria moniliformis
TAATAATAATAATAATAATAATAATAATAATAATAATAATAATAATAATAATAATAATAATAATAATAATAAATGTTGAAATTGTATAAGGATAATAGTGAGGATATTTTTGGTACAATGTTAACAGTTTGAGTATTTTATTAATATTATTGAAAGTTGAAGACATTTTTAGTGCAAGTCAAATAATTTAAGATTTAATCTAATATTTGCCTTAAAATAAATGTTATACATTTGGAGTTTCTAATTGACACATTTAGTAGCCCGATCAGGCGATAAATAATTATAACTACTATATAATTTGTTCTTTTGCCAAAGTTGGAATTCATTAGTTAAAGTCGTTGGAATATCTAAAAAAATCCTTTAATTTTTATAATTATATCTAAGTCAATCGATTTTCCCCTTCATTATATATGCTAACCCTAGCTGGGCCGAACTTCCTGAGAAGTCTATTATTCCAAACGAGTCGTGTCCCAAAATAAAGTAGAAGGCCAATAAGTTATGTCTAAACTTAATAGATTAGTAACCTAATCTTAGTTTGATCTCTACTATTGGATTGACATCAATAGTGTTCACCTTTCATAGTCGTGGGATTTGTGAAGATTGAACACTATTGGATTGACATCAATAGTGTTTGACACTATTGATCATTATTTGGAACTATTTAACATTATTCGAATACTATTTGACTAACTCTTTGATTAGCATTTGATTAGTGTTTGATTAACTGATAAGCATACGATATTTGCTAATCGTTTTTCTTGTTTTTCTCTCTTTGTTTGTGTAGGAATTTCTCGATGAAAGATCGATGGGTTGCTCGGGGCGTAGGATTGAAGTCTTACTAGTTCATTTTGTATATTGTAGCTACTTGTATAATTTTATAAGAATTTCATTGGTATTGTAATTTATGTATTTGAAATGTATTTATTCCATCTTGTTCCTTCATTTAGCACTTTAGAATACAAGTTATTAATTAAATTTCCAAGTTAGTAATTGATCCTTCAAATCAAAATTCTTAAACAAAGACTAATAGCATGTTTTTAATTAGTAAAAAACGAGGGCTATTACATTAAAAAAAACTCATGAACTTTGAACTTGTAGCAAATTTCTCACATTCAGGATTTTCCTAAACTCACCGACGATTTCATGCGTCGCAGGGCTACGGGGTAGGGCGGCATGGATAGGCTGACGTTGCAGGCGAAATCCGCCGGTTTCTGCTGCAAAACCAACGGTTTTGGCAGGTTAACCGACGGTTTTTTGATTTTTTTTCCTTTCAAAATTCTAATTTAAATTCAAATTTTTCTCACTCATTTTTATCTATAAATACCCCCTCATCATCCTCATTTCAACTCACTCCTCTTGTATTAATAAGAATTCTCTATTCTGTACTTCTAATTTCTCTCATCTTTACCTCTATCATCCTCATTCTAACTCACTCCTCTTGTATTAACAAGAATTCATAGTTTTCTAAAAACACTTGGTCGAGCACATTTCAAATATTACTGCAGTATTAACAAGCTCAGCAAGTTAGAAACTGACCCAAATATCCAATTAGAATGGGCTTGACCCAGTGTTTTTAGATAATTGGATGTGTTGTCACATAATTTCTCTTATTCATTAATCATAATTCATTACTATAATTTATTAATTTTTGATCTACTTATTGTTTGTAATTTGTAATGTAAATTTTATTTTATATTTGTAATTTGTTTATTTTATTACTTAAAAAAGTCTACAACTTTGTAATTTGTTGTATTTGTAAATATAAAATATAAATTTGAATTATCAATAAATATTTGCAATTTTCAAATGTTTTTTTTTGTAACTTATAATAATATAATTTCTCTTTGTTACACTTACTCTTAAATTTGTCTAAGTTGTCTTCGATTTAAAAAAAAGAACGTAAAATTGGAACTGGAATCGCCGGAACAGAAACTGCCCCTTAGCTTCACGGTTTGATTACGGTTCCGGTGCCCATGGAACCGGAACCAGAAGTTTCGGAGCCGTGGGCACCCTTAATTCCGCTCATATGAATATCATCAAATCCAACTCTCTCACCAAACTCAGCGCTGCGAGACACTTCATTGCCGCTCGATCGGCGATCAATTGCCGTCGAATCACCACCACTCATCCGCGGCTTCTCAATGAGCCGACCACTGGCGCTTCACAGAATTGGCTCACATCCCGGTATTCCTCCTCGGTGGATCTGTCTGTTAGTGGAGATTCTCTATTTGCGACCCACGCAACTGTGAGAACGACTGTGTTGTTGTAACATATTCTGACGTAGCAATTTATGGGATTCGCGAGGTTGAAGACACCGAGCTCGAATACTTCGCTTAAAGAAACGAGTAGTTCTGCATCTCTAATTCTTGCATAGGTGCTTATAGTGTCAATTGCTGCGGAAAATAAATGAAAAAATGGTGATGATTGCTTTTGGCTGATGTTTTGATTTTTCTTCAAATGTGGAATTTAGCATCATATTATGTTATTCGCTATCATGTACTATACAACGCCATCACCTTAAAACAATCGAAAGGTTTGAGGCTGTTGTGTTTGAGTACATGGGCAGAGGGCGCACAACGGTGGCAGTGTATAGGTTGTTGTGTTGGTCGCGAGTTAAGGGGATGAGATGGTAGGGGCTACGGTCGGAGAAATCAAGAGAAAAAATCAAAGGAGATGAGTATTTAGGACATGCACACAAAGTGTTCAATGAAATGTCTATGAGGGATTTTAACTCTTAAGGGAGAAAGAAAAAGCGGCGTTGTTTATAGTGAATTGGATTTTTCTTTTTATTTTTAATTTTTTTTTAATATTCAAACCGACGTTGTTACATTGATATGTCAATTCAGTTTAAATTTTGCCACGTTAGTTTTGATTTAGCTGAAATCATAAAATGTGGAAAATGCACTACAAGGTCGAAGTTCATGATTTTTGATAACTTTTTAAATTCGTGAGAAATACCAGAATTCAACCATAATTCGTGATTTTAACAATCAATAGCCATATTTACCAAATATGGGCATACACAATTTTGTCAAGAGTGAACTACAAAAATAGTCCTTAAACAATTGGGTTATCACTTTTGCAGTCCCTCATAATTTTTTTAGCAAGGATAGTTCATGTACAATGAGAGTAATATCGCTTGAATTCCTTTTGTATGTTTTTCGGATAAAAATACCATTTTTATCTTTTTCTTTTCTCACCTCTCTCACAAACTTCTCTCTTTGTTCTCTTTCATTTCTCTCTCCTCTGCACACACACTCTCTCTTCTTTTTCTCTCCTCTACTTCTTTTTCTCTCCTCTACTATCAGGCTTTCCGAGGTTCATGAAACTGTGAGGAAGATATTAGAAGTCGATATCTTCTTTGATTTCTTTTAGCTTCTGCAAGTTGAAGTGAAATCACCATCGCACTCTTCCATTTCCGTTTTGAACCGAACTACCATTTTCCGAACCATTTCTCATGGCTTGAATATGTAATAAATATAAGAAATAAAAAATGAATAAAAAATTAAAAAATGAGATCTATAAATAGTTCAAAAAAAAAGGAATGGTGAATAAATATGGATGTGGATATTATCTTTTGATGAAAAAATGAAATAAAAAATATTATGAAATTTACAAATAATTGATGAATAATAAAAAAGTATGAATAACTAAGAGACAACATCGGGGATGAGACAAGTTAATTATTGAAGTTCAACTTGAGTAGCAACATATTTCTCTTTCATATTATCTAATTAAAAAGTCAGTTTATATTTGTTACTTAACAAAGTTCCATTCTTCAACAAACCAATTTGCTAATTCCACAAAACTTTCATAAATCCCAATCTGATTAACATGTAATAAGGATGCAGAAAGAAGCAATACCCTTAAAACTAAACTTTTCCTTCCATGGCTATTTTCCATAACCATTTATGGCGTCCAACTGAATTTTGATAGGTTCGATCAGTCCCATAATGAGATTTTTCACTTGATTTTCCAAGTAATTCTTGAAACTTCCCAGCACGTTGCGCGAAGATCTAGACGAGCAGAGGAGAGAGAAAGTTGTGCACAGAGAGAGAAAGAAGAGAAAGAACAGAGAGGATAGAGATTGTTAGGATGATAATGTAAAAAGAGGTAAAAATGTTTTGGAAAAAAAATGCAAACCCATATATAACCGGGTCGCGTTAATGGGCTTAAAATAAAACCCGTACAAGTATAATTGGCGATCATTAATTTGATTCAGATCATCATCTCTGATTCGATCCGGCGAACGGGCGAAGTAATCCCAATTCTCAGCTTGAAACAACGCCGTGCCTTCTTCGATCTAACCTTACCTCTCAGATCATATCTTCTCTCTCTCTCTCTCTCTCCCCCTCCCTCTCTCTCTTCTCTATCAACTGTGAGCATCTTCACTCGCCTCCTGCATGCAATTTTTGCAGATTTTAAGTATTGATTTAATTGTTCGGATCATAGGGTCTTCGAGGAGGATTTTTCTAGGGTTTTGCAATTTTGGCCCCTGTTTTCTGTACTGGAAGTTCTACTTAGTTGATTGTCGTCCTTTTTTTTTTGATGTCGAACCTTGATTAAATGGCGCAAGTGAGCATAATTGCGGTGAACTTGTAATGTATTTGTATTTGCTCTAAGTGCTGAACTTGGTGGCTTGTGTGCTTTGTTTATTGAATTTTGCTTGTTTTCATCATTGGTATTCTGGGTTCCAGAAACTGCTGTTCTACTGGGTTTCTTCTGATTTGGTTGTTGCTAGTGAGTTGAAGTAACATAATTCAAGTTCTTGGTGCAGCAGATGGGTGCTCAATTGTTATCAATCCTTTGGTGCTAGTGTCTTTCTTGAGGATTCTTTTTTATGATCTGGGGTCTCATCGAACGAGTTTTATAGCGTGTTTTTATGAGTATGTCATGCTAGAACGAACTTTAGGAATGTCCACTTGATTGATTAGTAGTTGAATTATTGTATCTCTTGGAAAATGGGCATCCCAAAATCAATGTTAGATCTTTGTTCGACTTTCATTTGGTTACTAAAGGACGATATTAGTGTAAAACTATTATGATCTACAAGTACATGGATACATGCTGTCGTCTATGTGATCCATTATGTTTATGAAAATTGTAGTACATGAGTATTGCTGTCTTTCTGGATATTTTTTAAGACAAAAGGTATCTGGACCTTGGAATTTGTGTAATTTCTGAGCTCAATTTTGGTCCTATTAATCCACAGGTTATCTTTTTATTGTCATTGTCTAATTGAAATACCTTATTGGGTGCTTATATTTAGCACTCTTATATTTTGTAAACGATGACAGGTCCAGAACCTATGGCTCACCAACAATAGTTTAAAGATTGCAGTGTGTGGAAGCATTAGGCTAAATTAGGGTACAAATGAGATGAATTCACTCCCAAGAAGTGTGGTTTTTTGCCATCATATGGTCACTTCTTTTCTCTTTACCTGGATCTTGGATGCTATTTAACTTTTGCTGACAATGTTAGTCGGATCAATGGATCTTCTACTAGAATAAATTTCAAGCTCACATGTGGTCATTCTCATTTCTCCAAATATTTGAAAAGAATGAGTATCATCCGTATTCCCACGGTCTAGGTTCATTTTGAGAATTGAGACCGTTTGCTGAACTCTACTTCTGAACCCTATAGGAATGCACAAGCTTCCCTTGCTTGGATCGTATAGTTAATTGATAGCCACATATTCTTTGTTTCAATTGCTAAAAGATAGCTGATGGATGTAGATACGAATAGACTATTTGTAGCCTTGCTGCACTAGAGGAAATGATGGTACATGCTCTCGGGCCATCTGAATTTTGGCCAGATTTAATTGCTAAAGTTTCTCGTCACCTTTTGCATCTCCTTTGTTGTAGGAAATTGTGGGCGGTCATGCACTTAGTTTTATTTCATTCTCCTTTTAATTTGTTCCTTGTCAGAGAATTCCTATTTGTATGACTTGTTACCTTTTCAGCTATTTTCTGAACCAGGGGTTGAGTCATCTGCCTATTCTTGAGCTCATCTTTAAAAGATGAATATGCAGCATGTTGTGCAGCCCAGATCTTCATCGAATGGATATGGTCGACGTAAAGTTGAAAAAGATCCTGCAACTAGGTCTGACAGTAAATTTCAGACCGGGAAAGCAAATTATAGCAGGACTAATTTTGGTAATCGTTCTATCCTTTGATGTCTATAAGATATATATTTACTATGAAATTCTAATTCATTTGATTTTAGGTAAAGGAGGGGTACTTGAATCACCTTCACGTGATCGACTGATATATTTAACTGCATGCCTCATTGGACATCAAGTGGAAGTCCAGATGATGGATGGATCTGTGTTTTCTGGAATATTTCATGCAACAAATGCAGAGGATTTTGGTATGTTAGAAATATGTTTTAGCATAGAAAATAGTCTTGCTTAATGAACCTTTATTTTGAACTATGCATAGTCATTAGAGTGCACTTTTTATTAACTAGATGCCCTCTTCTGGTGCAGGAATTGTTCTGAAGATGGCTCACCTGATTAAAGATGGTTCCCAGGGACAAAAGGATATTTCAGATTCTCTTAGCAAGCCTTCTTCAAAGACACTGATTATACCAGCTAACGATCTTATACAAGTGATAGCAAAGGTATTATTGTATTGCCTGTCATAGATGTATCGTTGCTTATATTGTTGATGCCATCATGCCAATTTAAGTTTCTACATAGATGAAATTGATTGGATTGATAACTGTAAGTTCTGAAATTGTGACTAAGTGGCTGTTCTATTGGACTGGAACAGGGAGTGCCTGTAATGAGGGAGGGACTATCAAATGAGCTGCAGTATGAAATGCAGCAGGAGCTATTAACAGATTCCTGCATATCACAGACCCGGCATGTTGATGTGGGTAGAGAACTGGAGCGCTGGATCCCTGATAAAAATGATCCAAGTTGCCCTGATCTTGAGAACATATTTGATAGCCCTTGGAAAAGGTTGGAGAATCACATTTCTTCTCAGAAATCTTGATATAGTAATGATATATGACTAGTTATGAATCTTATGATAGTGGCTGCAAAATTATATTTGCTAGTGCTTGTAGTATATGTTGGCCTCACATAGTTTCTCAGAGTAAGCGATGAGTTAGTTGTCACACTAATATCTAATATTGTTTAACTGTTTGCAAGAATATTTTTTTCAATAACAGAGATCCTTTGGTACTCAACATCTTTGTAATTAGTGCTGTTTTGATGATCCAATACCTTTCTTTTCCGATCAGGGGCTGGGATCAATTTGAAGCAAATGCAACTTTATTTGGAGTTAAGAGCACCTTCAACGAGGAACTTTACACAACAAAGCTTGACAAAGGTCCTCAAATGAGAGAATTGGAGAAAGAAGCTATGCGGATAGCTAGAGAGATTGAGGGTGAGGATACCCGTGATCTTCATTTAGCAGAGGTTAGCTTAAGTTTTGATCACCGATCTTTTGGTATTTAGTTTTCCTAGTCGGTTTCCTGATTCCTTCATCCTAAATTATATCATTTCAACAGGAAAGAGGTCTTCAGCTTGACGAAAATGTAGAACTTGATGAAGAAACACGATTCTCCTCAGTCCACCGGCCAATTGATGACAGTGGATATGATGAGATTGAGGACATATTACTGGATTCACAAAATGATGAAACATTTGGTGATACCTTGAGACCTGTTATTGGCAAACCTCCATTTGACATGTTTCCTGGGAAAGCTAGTGATGGGGCTCAAATGCCATCAAGATTTTCATCCTTGGTATTCTCTCTTCCCATTAGGAAATAGTTTTTCTTCATTCTCATGCCAACTAATATAGAGTTAGACATGCTGGTATCGTTTCCTAATTTTATTTGTTTGGCTGATGTGAGTTCTTCCAGAACCTTCTGTTGCTTCTTTCTTTAGTTCTTCGTAATGCTTGCTGGGTTAGAAAGAAGTAACAACCAGCAAGTAATGCCGGATTCATTTCAAAATTATCCACTGTTTCTTGCATTTCTTGGCCTTTAAATGTATTGTCTGTTCAAATAGTGGTTGGTCAGTTAAATGTGTGCATAAGTCTGCATTAAAAGGGATTGGTGACCTTTAAAAAGCAGTTATGACTTGTGTTAAAGTATTTTATTATGTATTGACTAACTTCAGTTAGCTATATCTCAGCTTTTGTTTTGTGTCTGTTGATCTTATTAATTTACTAATTGTTTATTTACACTGAAAAGTACATATTTTAGTCACTATCTGCTTTTATGGCTGTAGGGAGAAGTGCAATCTTCTGTGTCCAGTAGCACGGATGTGTACCATTCAGGTTCTGAGGATCATGGCAGACAGATGCTGAATGAACATTTTCCTAAAGAGTCCTCTGGGATTTATGCAAGCAGGTTTTGTTTCTGACTTCTCATAAATACTCCGTTGTTAACTTTGATGTTAAGTTATCTATCGTATGTAAGAATGTTTATAAGTGGATAAGTGGAATTATTTTTCATTCAGGGTTCTTGACAACCAATGTACTGGACATGCTGAAAGTAGTAGTGTTCAGGATGATAAAGATAAGCCAGTGGTTAGTGCTTTTTTACTGCTCTGAAGTTGTCTCCTATTTGTGACTGTTGAGACTTGAGAGTAAATGATATCTTACAACCAGTTCTTTTTCCTTCAGTCGCTTGATCGTGGCGGAGCATCAAAGTCCGAGGGTGAGTAGAATGTCTTACCAATCCTGATTATATTTGTTCTGCATAGTTTTTCATTGTTTGTCAAAATAATTCTCTGGAGATTATCATTTATTCAGTTCTCTTTGCTCATTTGAAAGTAAGGGGCCAATAGATAAATGTTCTTTCTTCTTTTCTTTTCCTTGGTGGGGAAGACTTTTTCTGTTTTGTCCGGCCTTTTCTGAGTTTGTTCTGAGAGAGTTTACCTTGTCTTTATACATGTCCACAGAGAACTGTCCTTGTGTTTTAATGTAGAAAAATCCTTGCCATGCCCACATGCTACACATCATGGAATAGTCAAATGAAACAGGATAAGGTCCTTTAGGGTTCCTCTAGATTATTGAAATGTGGTTTTATTTTGCCCTCAGTATTTTCTCCTCTTAATTTGTGGCACTATAGAATCCATTTTCCTTGTTCTGTTGTAGTAATATCACAGATTGCATTCAGCTTTATCATCAATAGTTATGTTGGCAGACTCAGATTCATTGCTATGATTTAAAAAGATAGCTCTGATAAGGCTGCCTTGTCTCCAAATGCTACAGCTTTTGATCCATCACATGTATCATCCAAAGGAGATGAAAAGGTGAGCTCTAGTAATGAGCTATCAGAGGGTGCATTGCCTCCCAAAACTCAAGGGGCAGCACATTCTTTTGCCCGGCCCAATAGTTCTGCATCATCTACTTCTGATCGTGGAGGTGCTGCTTCAATTTCTGCTAGCCGAGGATTGTCATCTAGTTCATCTGTTGGTTCACTGTCCTCAGAGAAGTCATCTCTGAATCCATATGCTAAGGTGGGATGAAGGACAATGGAGATCCCCTTCTGTACAAATTTAGTTATAGTTGTGCTCTGCAAATATGCTGATTCTCTTCTTGACCCGCTTATTATTTGGTAGGAATTTAAGTTAAATCCGCATGCGAAAAGTTTCACCCCATCTCAGACGTCTATGACACCTTCTTCTCCAGTTGCTGATGGTCCCTTCTACTATCCAGCTAATGTGGCACCAATGTCTCATATGCATGGAATGCCTGTGAATATTGGGGTGAGTATGAAATTTTCCAGTGCTGGTGGGTTGGTTGGTTTTATCATACTCTGTGCAAATGTTGTACCTTCTTCTACAACTTGATCAGTGTGATTCTATTCCTCTGCATGTTGTTGAAAGCAGTTTATATTGTCGCTGTAGTATCTAGATTCATAGATGCTAGTCTAACCCATTAATAATAAAATAGCAGTTCTAGAAGTTGCAATTCTCCTTGGGGAATCTGTCGTACAAAGGAATAGTACATAAAGAAAGAAAGAAAAGGAAGAGCAAGCTAGTAAAGTTGTGACAAATGCATTTATGTCATTTTGCTTATTCGCTCAGATAGGTTGTAAAATCAAACCTTTACAGCTATTAACTGAAAAACACGGAGGCTTAATCGATAAAGTGCCTTGCTTGTGCTTCATGACTACTATTGCTTGTGCTTTTGCAGATTGGACCTTCTTTTGCTACACACCAGCCTATTATGTTCCATCCACAGGCTGCACCACTGCCACAGCCATACTATCATCCAAACGGACCTCAGGTTTGTTATATATTGCTGTCCTGGTAACTCTGCCTATAATAGTCTGCCTTCTGTTTAGGTACCGCAGAAGTTTAACCCAATCTTATGCAGTATGGGCAGCAGATGATGATTGGACAACATCGGCCAGTCCTGTACATGCCAACTTATCCAGCAGTAAGATTTTTATATCTTTTTTCTATTCTTCAGATTGCTCTTTTATCTGTGTGGTGTTGCTTTGCATCATTATGCCTTGTCAGTTGCTGTTTATGTTTTACTATTTATTCTTCTCCGTTGTATTATTTGAATTATGGAGCAGTTAGAAAAAAGGAAGTGGTGCACCACGAGCTTTTTCTATCCAAAGCAACTTAAGCTGAAGATCAAAAAAATTCAACCATTTCATTCTATGAAACCTTACACACACACGCGCACACATATATGCATACATGATATTGTTGTATAAGTTTGTTTTTTATATCTTCATCGCTCTTCTGTGTCTAGGGTTAGCACGTGCCTGACTTTTAGGTTGCTGTTTTTATCCTTCAAAATATTTGTGCAGGAAATGCCTTACAACAAGGGGAGGGAATTTTGATCAAGGCTAGTCAACCACATTCTGTGGTTCTGTCTTTGCTCGGTGAATGTCTAAACTTACAACGACAGGCTGCTCCGAAATGATTTTTCCGACAAGGCCCAACAGCTGAAAAAACATCGCTCAGCTCTGGAGACCGAAAGGAGATTTGTGCTCTTAGCTTGTGGTATAACATATATTTACAAGTCAGTACATTATTAACATTTTATGTTCAGGCATGGAGTACTATACCCTTTTCTTTTTCCTTTTTTTCCCCTTTTATTTTCCCATCCTTTTTCCTTTTCATCCTGTTGTGATTTTAGTCTTCCTTTGTTGAATTGTTGTGATTATCAAGTGTTTATTGTGGTTTGTAAATAATACTCCAGCTCTTCCCCCCCCCCCCCCATTTTATTTGGTTTTTGTCTTTTATGTTTGCTGGTACTCGACCCGTCTCGTGTTGTGTCTGGTCGCTTTCCCTTGAGAGACAAATTATTGTGTTTGGTCGAGATGGTAATTCGGATCACCAAAAACTTGGGTTAGGTCGACTTAAGTATGGTTTATTAATCCTCAGTAGAGTTTGCTAATCTCTATTAGGATTGTTAATCCATTGATTTCACAGCCAGGCTGACCTGACCCAAGACCACGTTGTTTAAGGTGAATTATGTACTCTTAGTTTTTGGGACTTCAAATAAAAAGGCAGTATCGAAGCATGAATTTATTTTGCTCCAATTTTAGCCAAGTTGTGTAAGCAATGAAATGAATTATCTTCCGTTCACAATTCATTTCAATTCGTGTATCATTTTGTGTCTGGAAACTCTACTTGAAATAGTGACGTACATTAAATAACAGGTAAAGTGGGAAATTTTAATTAACATCTAATATAATCAGGTAAACAAAATAATAAGATACTTCTTTCAAAATATACAAATTTCTGGTCATTTTTTATTTTGCATTTGAACTTTAAAACTCATCCAAAGTTATATGATTATTATTTCGTCTTTTGTTTGGAATTTTCAACATTTCTCAAATAAAAAATTTATAGAACAGACACACAAAATCAAGATTCTCTTTCAGACTTAGACGAATTTTACTTATTTATTTATTTATATTATTTTTCCCATAGTTCTCAAATCAAAACGAATATGACTACATAGAAAATCAAGATTCTCATTTGGATTGTGAGAAATAGTAAATATATTTGAAATTCATGCGTAAAATAAAAAACTGTTCAAGATTTGTGTATTTTGAGACAATTAGCTTAAAATAATCCTAGTATGTTGGTAATATACGTAGGACTATACAAAAATAAAACTATCTTGCTTTTCCTGTAATATCACTTTGTCTACAAAATTTATTTGTAAGTGGAGTGAAAAGACTCTTTGCTTCAAATATTGATTAAGGGGGTGCTTCACCGTTAGTAAAGACTTTCAAAATATTCTACGAAGTTACTCAGAAGCATACAGAAAATTTCTATAACATTGAAATGATATATTTGTAGTTTTTTGTATGCTTAAAAATTAGAGTTCTATTTTTATAGATGAACAACAAGTTTCTACAAGACATAATGAATGTAGCAAGATTTTAATATAATAAATTCAACCTTAAGCTAACGTTGAGAAATTCTATTTCAAAATAGTCTCGATATAGAAGTAAGGGCATCAACAATAGACATTGAGTCTCTTATTTGCCCTTATATTATTTATGGATTTTATATTAATTTTTTCTTTTAAATTTTAACACCTATAATAAAAAGCATTGGTTTTGCCATTTTGCCATCCTCACACTATTAATCTCTTATTATTTATTTACTTCTTTCTTATTTTATATAGTTGATAATTATAAATATATATATATCTATAAATTATGTAATTAATATATAAATTTTATTAAAATAAAAAAATTACATAATAAAAATTCTAAAAATATATTAATTAAAATTCTAAAATTACATTGTTAATACCTTAAAAATTACATAATTAATCCTAAATTATATTTTTAAAAACTAAAAGTATTCTAAATTAAACCCAACTACCTCATTAAACATTTGAGAAGAATGTGGTGGTTCTCGACTCGTTCTTCCGTCATTTTAGACGTGTCCTGCAAGTTTGCTTTGTAGAACAACTTATACAATGTGGCGTTGTTCGTTCTTTCTAGTGCACGTCTCATGTTAGTTATCTCATCCATTGCTCCAATGCTTGAGGATGTCGCCACCCCATGCGTTTTGCCACCTTCTGCAATGGGGTTGCTCCTACTCGACTCATTGCTTGAAACAGGATTGGGGTTAGTCGCCTCGCTCGTGCTGAATTGACTGTCGTAGGTCCGACCGACCCGCCCACTTTTCGCAGTGACGAACCTTCTCCCAAGTCTTCCCATACTTGAAAGACTTCTTGTTCTCGTTCAAGTAGGTGGAAAACGCATATTTGAAAATGTCCGCCTCACTTGAGCCACTCCTTATTTCCCTTTCAACTGCGTTGTAGATAGCGCAGAATTTGGTGAGTTTGGGTTTGACTCTATTGTAATGGCTTCGTACCATACGAGCCATGCGTTCAGATACGCTTTGAGGACGTACCTCGTTGTACTTCTTAGCAACCTTATCCCAGAACGACGATACCTTTTGTTGGTTGTCGGAAATCGCATCCTCACTATGCAACTCGGACGATGGTCTTGGACCTCTCCACTTTGGCAGATATGTTGATGTCGTCGAGATGTGGAGATGATTACCCGAGACAATGAGAGTCAGAATTCGTTGCGTGAGAAGTTATGCCTAAATTGATTGGATCGTATTCAAATACGGTTGGATTGATCCCTTGTGATGAGAAGCGTTGAATCACGACATGGTGATTGAGAGTATTGTGAGAGTTGGACATGGTGGAATTTAGAAGAAAAATAAAATGTTCGAAGAGATGAAATAGATGAGAGTGTAGTGAGAGATGAAGTGTGAGTATTGGAATATTTATGGAAAGAAAATTAATAAATAAAAAAAGGCGAGACCCGTTGCAATGTATCCGTTAAAGGCTAATTAAAAAAAATTAAATAGTTGTTGATGGCTGTATTAAAAAGAATTTATATTTTAAATTAGTTTATTTTTTTTAAAAAATGCTAAAACTAGTGACAGCCGCGGGACCAGCGCGTGTCACGCACTCCCGCTCTAATTGGGCGTGAGGCGTGAGTGCGTGCACGTGTGCATAACGACCTTCCACGGCCCACGAGTCCTGCTTGCGGCTTGAGCCGTCGGCTCCCGCACCTGCAAAGGTGGGCGGCTCAAGCCCTCGGTTCAACTTCAAGTCAATTATAATTAATAAATCAACCGAAAGAATTCAAATAATTATTATTTCTCCAAATATAAAAATAAAATAAAATATAAACATTAAAAAAATAAATAATAGAATTCGGAGAGCAAGTGGCTCGACCTAATTTAGTTCGGATTATACTTGCAAGTTTACAAGGCTTATTAAAGTAAAGGGCATGCAAGAGTATCGTTTCCACGGAGTCTATTATACTAATCCTAAGTACTATGAACCAATAGTAATCACTATTTAAACACCAATTTCAAGGGATGAAGTGTAACTAAGTAAAAACACGATAAAATACAAAATTAAAGGTCGACAGAATAAACCAAACACGAGACACAATGTAACACCCCTTACTCGATAGGTTTCCCCACCGAATAAGTGATGTTAGGTTTGGTATCATAAGCTCTTGAATAAAATTTTTCATTTTATTTCTAAATATTTGTTACAACATTTCAATTATTACATATCATTGTGGACTCCAATTACACACCATGCCACATTTTATACACTTAATAATATTTCATTCTCTAGTGACTCCTTCAGGATGCAGCTGAACGATCCATCATCTATTGTTATCCTTGTAACCAACAAAGCATTAGTTTATTTATCAGACTTTCTTATAGTCCAATATATTATTTTCACAATCTTAGTTGTTTCTTCTTTTATTCACTCATTTTATTCTTCCTTCAATAATCTTCTTTTAACTTAATTCATATAAATATAACTTATTCAATCGTATATTTCTTTATTCATAATCTCTCCTTTCTTTTCATATTTTATTATTTAGCCCCATACTTAGCTTGATATCAGACACGGGTACACGGATCACACTTAGCCTACATAGAGGCACACACATGGTCCGGATGTGAACACTCCTTATTCACATGGGGACAGATACACACATGGTCCGGATGTGAACACTCCTTATTCACATGGGGACAAATACACACATGGTCCGGATGTGAGCCACC
>JAYDZE010536728.1:0-15059 GCA_034509125.1 Monilaria moniliformis
GGATCGACCCCTAAATACTACTTAGACACCGTTCTCTTGCGGGTTTTAGGTATTTTTAGGGTTATTTTTATACTTGATAGTGATAATTTGCATTGATTTATTTGCTCTAGAATACGCATCAACCAAATTACCAAATAATTGAAATTCTCAATTTGCTTTTGGGTACGGGTGTATTTGATATAATGAATTTGGAATTATGTTGTAATTGCAATTTTATGTAATTGAATTGGAAGTTGTAATATTCTAATTCAAATCTGAATTCATTTTTTGATAAAATTAAGTAATTGATATAAAATTATATTGTAATTTCAATTTTTTTGTTTGATAAACAAAAGAATTAACCAAGATTTGACATTAATTTTTAATTGAATACTTTTTAAAAATATTTTATTTATACAAATTATGTAACTCTACATTATTTTTCTATATATTTTGAGTTATTGTGTGCGAGTGTATTTTTTGTGTGTGTAAGCTGCGTGTGTGTAATGTGTTGTATGCGTGCACTATGTGTTTGTTGTGAGTGTATGTAAAATTATGTGTCCTGTGTGTTGTTTGTGTGCAATGTGTGTTTTTGTGTATTACGTAAGTTTTTGTTGTGTGTATTCCTTATGTGTGAAAAGTTGTGTGCCATGTGTGTTGTGTGTGTGCAATATGTGTGTCGTGTGTGCGTGTGTAGGTGTGTGTTGCGGATGTACCCAATTTTATAACTAATTGGATTTCAAATTTTTACTTTAGCTTATATAATTCAAATTGTGGAATTAGAAGAATTTATAATTATAATTCAATTTCAAATTCAAATATTTTTGTGCTACCAAAATAATAGAGTTGAAATTGAATGTTCAAATTTCAAATTTGAATGTTCAAATTTCAAATCCAAAATTCCAATTCTAAGTTACCAAACACACTCTAAGTATTATTAATATTAAAGTGGTTAAATTTGGTTTTATGAAAAATTATAATATGTTTTTTCGATTTTCTACTATGACAACATAACATAGAACATAGTTATTTATTTCCAACATCAGTCAATAGTAATATCCAATTGACGAAAATAATTTAGTTGAAATAGATAGGAACAATATTGATCACAAAATTAGCTTATCATCTCAGAACAAGAAATTAGTGCGATTGAATAATTTAAATGCTTTGAATTATTATTCTAATTAGGTTATCCATAGCCTTATCCCTTAATCATTCATTCGCTTACACTATTCATTTACTATTCATGGATCCTATAATACTTTTTACTTCAACTCTTAACTAAGAGACAACACCGGCATCCCACATCCCTTAACTATCCATTCCTTTAACTATTCATGGGTACATTCTTTTAATTTTTTATTCAATTATTATTTCTTATATTTATTACATATTCTAATTAAATTCAATTTTCGATTTAATAAAATAGGCGAATTTCATGAAAATATTAAAAGTTACATAATTCAAAATCCTACGAACACATTATTGAAAGGATAAAAGAATATGGAAATGCTAACCAATCGTGAATGAGACCAAAGCGAGCGGAAATTTCTTTGATTAAATCGAATTTGAGCCAATCATGGTTGACGACATCACGTGACGACACGGCACCTTTGATATTCGCGGAATGATTGCGGCGCACCTTGATTTGGGGCTTCGCTTGCGGTCGAAGAGCCGGGCATTATCCTCGTCTGCCCAATTAGGAGCATTCGTTCATTTATCCTCGATAATCATGTTGTGCATTATTATGCACACATAAATGATATCGACAATAATTTATCTGAACCACGAACATGCTGGACCCTTGATGATCGTGAATCGTGCTTGCCCTTACCGCCGAATGCTCGTTCAACGTCCTTACGCGTGGCCTCCTGCTTCTGCCTGAAGTGAGCTTTTTTGGAGTCGGTTGGACACGAGAAGGACTTCAAGGACGTGGGCCACCTTGGATAGATTCCATCGGCAAGATAGTAGCCCATGTTGTATCGACGTCCATTGGTCATGAATTGGACCGCCAGTGCCCTTCCGTGCAATACATCGTTGAAGACGTTCGAATGATTTAGCATGTTGATATTGTTGTTAGACCCAGGGACACCAAAAAATGCATGCCAAAATCCAGAGGCGGTGGTCGGCGACTACTTCTAGCACAATCGTCGGATGAGAGCCTTTGTGTCGTTGAGAAATTTTTCCACTACCAGTGCATGCAGTCAATGCTTCCAAGCATGCCGGGAAGCCATGATATGCTTCGTGAAGACGGTGTAACTGTTGACAGTCGAAGGTTGTGAGGGCCCTCAAATATTCAGCGCCGAATGCGTCGCGAACAGCCTTGCAAAATCGCTCCAAGCATTCACGCCCAATGCTCTCAGTGACGTACATGTACTCGTCAAACATATCGGCGCATCCGTCGGTGGCCAGCTGTTGGATGACTGAGTCGTAAGCGTTGAATGACCCATCCGTCTGATTGCATTTGGCCGCTGCTGGAAGTATTCTTTGTGCGCAATCAATGTATTTGTTATGCGCAGAAATAAATCCCTGAATATACGGAACCGACGCCGGAAAACATTGTTCCCACAATGTGGCTGGTCGGAGAAATAATCCGCCATCAGTAGAGCTTCGGCAACCTCTCGTTCCTGGTGCACAAACTGTTGTGTACGACGAGAGGATTCGTCGGAGGAGACTACGAATAATAATTTGCAGTCACCACATGAAACATTGTCATAAGTTGCTTCGCACTCTCGTCATCGGAATCGTCAGAATCGGAGCCAAAGTAGTATGGATTCATTTTAAAAACTAGCCGTTTTTTTCGTTAGGGATTACAAAAAATTATATTTTTATTATTTTCGATTTTTTTGATTTTTTTAAAAATATATATATATAAAATAAGCGTAAAACGTCGCCCACTTACAGGGGCAGCGAGTGGGCGAAACGCGCCCCGTGATTGGTCGCGGAGGCGTGAGGCGTGTGGCGGGATGACCTGCCCTCTTTCCCTCCACCTCGTGACCCCCATTTCATGCCCATCCTTGCAGTGCGTCCCGCGCCTATCCTGTCGAACGGAACGTACTGGGACGTACGCATTGCGGAAGCCCTTAAAGCCTCATATGCCGTCGTCTTTTCAATTGGCAGCGCAAAAATCTGGGGGCGAAAGTGTGACCAGTCTAGGTTAAAAACAATATTAGTTTAATAGATTAATTTCAACAGTCTAAATTTGAGTCTATAAAAAGAGTGTTCCGTAAAAAAATTTGATGCATAGAGGAGCATTTATGAGGAAACCAACTAGTGGTTAGTCAATTTGTAGCCAACTTGTTTTTTGGAGACCTCGATATTTTATCTTGAGTTAAGAAAAGTCATCCCATATTCCCAATTATAAAGTGGGCCTTTTGCACTAACCACTGAAGTTGCGACAGACAAAACTGGATAAAATGTTTCTATCAGAATTAGTAGAGTAATCTTATTTTATTATTTATCCTTTCGTTTTATTTTCTATTTCATTTGGGAAAAAGCGACAACTAGAACTGAATCTTAAGGTCATACACAATACTATCCCTTAGTTTTTTATTGTTTTACATTATTCATCTATTATTTATTGGTCTCACAATACTTTTTACTTCATTCCTTAACTAAGAGATAACACCTGCATCCCTAATTCCTTAACCATCCCTTCCCTTAACTATTCATGTGTCTCATTTTTAAATTTTTTATTCATTTCTTATTTATTAGATTTATTATATTTTCTAATTAAATTCAATTTTTGATTTAATAAAATAGGCGAAATTTATTAAAGAAATAAAAATTACATAAATTTAAAATTCCTAATATTACATAATTTAAAATAAAAAATTATATAAATAAAATTTCCTAATTTAAAAATAAAAAATTACATAATTTCAAAATTCTAAAATGACATTATTAAAATTTCTAAAAATAATAATCCTTCGGCAATATACCCAAATCATTCTGGAGATTGTTGATCAATCTGCAGTGCACCTCTAATTGTTCAGGCGTCATGAAACTAGTGTTTTTGGAATATGTTTTGCCCCAACAAGTTGTACATTAGTGTTTGTTGGCTGTCGCCATCGCCTTCGAATCCGCACTGCTCGAAGCCGACGTTTTTCCCCTTTTCTTCGCTGCCTTCGTTCTGATCGGACGGGCTCGACTCGACCTCCCCGACGCCCCCGAGATCGCGCCTTCAAATCCTTCACCACCAATAGTGGAGTAGTGGCCGCTCGAGGTGTTCTTCGTGCTCTTCGACGTCGAATGGAGGCCACCCACCCACTTATCGATGCTTCGGACCTTGTTCCAAGTGGCGGCGTACTTGAATGTTCTACCGATGTCGTTTTGGTAGACCTGCATGGTGGCTTTTAGAATATCCACCTCGCTCGCGCCGCTTGGCGAATCATTCTCCAAGTTGTTTAGATGCCGCAGAACTTGGAGATTTCCGGGCTAACTAGGTCGAAATGAACCCAGATCATCTTCTGAGTGGGCGCCAAGACGTCCTCTGATTGATTGCCGTTGTATGCAGCGGCAACCCTATCCCAAAAAAATTTGGATTTATGTTGGTTGTCGACGGTGAGATCCTCACTAGTATCGACATACACCTCGAAAATCCGCTTTCTATCCTTCGAGGTGTATGTCGTTCGAACGTCGCGGCCTGTCGGTTGGTCGGACAGTTGAATGTCGTCCAACTGCTACGTAGTGATCTTATGGTGGGTGGGGAGCTCGTGGGGGTTGGTTGCGGACTGAGCGGAGCCCGATGTGTGTGCCACATAGGCCTCATGCATGAACCAATCGCGCCATTAGGGTTGGTTGTCGTCGTTGGATATTTTTGCACTTGAAAATTAAAAGAATATGAGGTAGAAGATCAAGTTGAGAGATAAATAGATGGAATAGGTGTGGAAAATGAAATGGGGAATGAGGTATTTATATGAGTGTATATGAATTAAAAAAAATTCAAATGTGGTCGTTTTATTCCGTTTGATTTTATTATTATTATTTTTTATTATTTTTTATTATTTTTTCAAATTTACACAGAAATAAAAATTAAAAATTAAAAAACGGTCACAAAACTCGCTCCCTCGCAGGGGCAGCGAGTGAAGCGTGCCCTCTCATTGGACGTAGAGGGGAGAGGCGCGTAGCGGGATGACCCGCCCTCTTTCCCTCCACCCCGTGCCTCCCGTTCCGCCCACCTCTTGCAGTGCATCCCGCGCCAGTCCCGTCCCCCCGAGACGGGACGCCTCTAATTTCTCTTTTTACATGACAGTGATTCACCAGTAGCCAGTAGGGTATATCTGATGAGATATTTATCCTTAGACTATTCAGATGGAAAGTGAACTAAAATATAATAGTAGAAGTTATATAGTCTATTCTCTCCTTGTATATAAAACACAATTTGGTAAAAATAGTATGTATCCATTTCTCTATTTCTGGTAATATCATAACCAGGCTCAAATTTATTTAATTATAGTCGACGAGATTTATATATAGAACCAAGGTAGAAAGAAACGTACGTTGTATCTCACAAAAACAGTAGAAAAAAACGTACAAAACACCATCTGGAAACCCTCCATATCCTAGAGTTTTATGAATACTTATTTTATATATTTTGATTAAATGGGATTTTTTTTCCCTAAACAAATACTTCTTTAGTCCACTAAGGGTGTAATGTGAAGAAGAGGGCACGGATATCTTTTAAAATTTATTAGATGTACTTTAAAAGGAAATGAAAACACCACACACTTAGTAGACAGAGAAAAAGAAAGTATATGCCATTAATAGACGTACAAAAAGGGCAACAAGACCACACACTGGTGGACAAAGGGAGTATATGCCAATATGATATCTCCTATCAGTGGCCAAAAATCTCAATAGGTAGCTGGATCTAAACAATGTTGTAATCATGTTCGCAAGAAATTAAAGATGCAGCATTAGCAATTTGATCTCTTTGTCCTTCTATTTTCTGTATGAGGGGTTGTAATTGCATGCAGCAACTAATGGCACACATTTCCAACTAAAGCTACGACAAGTTTAAATGGCAAAACTAAAATTGTCCTATAAATCAGCATGCCTACGAAGTTTCAGGAAACAACTTTGAACTCCCATCAATATGGCCTGTAACGCATAGGACGCCTAAACCTTGGAGCCCTCCTGCACATACAAATATCACTTCAGATTTTAGAGTATAAAACAAATGTTAAGCACCAACTTAGATAATGGATGCTGAATAACAAATTTATTGCCAAAAAGACGCAAATATCATGGTAGTGCACAAGTCGCTAACTAAGATCCCTATTTAGGCACACAGAAATAGGAAATTTATATTTGAAGGACAACACAAACTATTGTTCCACCATGACAAAAGAATTCGTTGAAGACATAATTATACCCTTTGTTTTCTAAGCCACAAAAAGGAGTGAAGCAGCACTTGCAACTTTCTTACCCGTAGGTATAGGGAGGGTAGGCATAAGGCACTGGCAGAAAAGGCCTTCTTGATCCAAAATATGGGTTTGGGTGTCTCCCTCGATATTGCTTCATTCCGGGAATATTAGTTCGTTTGGCAGACACCTGTCCAAGTCCAAATATATAATCAATTACAAGAATTTATTGAACTCTATTACCAGACCAAGCAAAGACCAAGAACCTTCAATTGACGGCCATTCAACTCTGTTTCATTGAGCAGTAGAGCATTCTGAACAGCCTCAACTTCCACAAATTCTACATATGCAAAACCTTTGGGCTGCCCAAACTTGTCTGTCAAAATAGTGACCCTATTGACAGTCCCGCATGACTGAAAATGCTGCTGTACCTCCTCAGGTGTGCATGAATAGTCGACCTGTATTTGGAGTGAGAAAAACCAATTAATGATAGCTTAGTCAAAATTTGGTCAACCATAGACAGAAATTGACAAACGTACATTTACCCAAGAATATGCTCAAGGTTTTGTTTACATACAATTGAAGCACAAGTGTGTTCCTAATGTTACAAACTATTAACATCTATAACATTACAACTCCCATCATGTCCAAGTTTTTGCAATGAGACAATGACTTCTCCCATTAATGATTAATGTAGAGTGGAATTGATACGCATTTAGATTACAGAGTAGTGCTACGCAGTTACCTTCTAACGGTTGGAAGTGGAGTAGTGCTGGACAGTTACATTCTAACAGCTGGAAGTGGAGTAGTGCCAGTCAGTTACCTTTTGATGTTATCATTATATCCATCTCAAACCTCAAGGAACCTATATATAAGACTCTCAAAAGACTAAGGAAATATTGATAACATCAAAAGGTAACTGTCTGGCACTACTCCACTAGTCCACTTCCAACCGTTAGAATGTAACTCTCCAGCACTACTCTGTAATCTAAATGTGTATCAGGATTCAGCATTTTCTTATCTTTTATTGCAACTAGCTTAATGGTACATCACACACACACATATATAAATAGATATATACATATATAGCGAAATGGTCCAATGAGAACACATGAAGAAATCCATGAACACGAGATGAACAAATCAATGTAACACATGATTTTTAGATACAAAAGAATTCTATCTGATATCAAAATGAATAAACTTAAATATATACATTAAATTACTACAGTCTCTATAAATTAAAGAATAAACACTTCAATAATAGTGATAGATGAAGTTATTAGGTAACTTGACGTAGGAGCTTATTTTAATAATTACGCTATGTTTTTTTATTGACTTAATAGTGTGGGTGGCCCAAAGCCCGGTTAGGGATTATATTTTGGGCTGGGAGTAAAACCTAGTATAAATAGTCTTTTAAACGATTTCTTTAGGGACTTCTATCCCATTATCCTTTTTTTTAGTATTGAAGAAGCTAGAGGTTTCTATAACCCTAATTTTTCCTGTGCTCCGCTTCTTCGCAATTGGTAATTCCAGCTTAGTTTCTTTTGATCTATTGCTATTTTCGCCTTAAGCGAGACATCAATTGGCATGAGAGCCTTTAGAACCTAGGGTTTAAAGAGCCATGACCGGACGAGCGAGAGGTCGAAGAAGAGGATTGGAGGCGTCGTAGCATTTTTCAAACTAGAGTACATTGGTAAGCTGAAGTTGTTTGTAGAAAAGCATCCTCATCCCTACAAAATATGTTCACTTAAAAGAGGTAATGAAATCCTTGTCACATCTAGATGCCTAGTTAAGTTCACTATGGAGAATAATCTAGAAGATGAAGCCTTGTGTGATGTTGTCCCTATGGATGTGGGTCATATTCTTATGGGAAGACCTTGGTTGCATGAACCCGATATGGAGCATCGAACCACGCCAAATACTTATTGTGAGCACAGACCAGAATGAAGAATCTCACAAACAAGCATTAGAAACTTAGCCTTTGTTGAGGGTGTTTGCTGAGTTAGTAGGGATATGGCCCAAGGCTTGCCACCCATGAGAAGCATTCAGCATGCGATTGATTTGATACTGGGGTCCTCTTTACCAAATCTGCTGGCTTATTGGATGCCTCCAATTCAGCGAGCTGAGACGCAAAAGCAAGTAGAGGAGTTGTTGGTTAAAGGTTTAGTTCGTGAAAGTTTGTGTCCGTGTGCATGTCCAACTTACTTACTCCAAAGAAGGACAGTTCACGGATGTGTGTGGTTCTAGGGTATTTTCAAAGATCGATTTGAAGAGTGGATACCACCAAATAAGGTTGAGAGATGGAGATGAGCAGAAGATAGCATTCAAGACTCCTAATGGTCTTTATGAGTGGTTAGTGATGCCTTTTGGCCTTTCTAACGCACCAAGCATGTTTATGTGAGCACGTTTATGTGGGTCATGGATGAGGTAGTTAAGCCATTTCTGACTTCCTTTGTTGTCGTTTACTTTGACAACATATTGGCTTACAAAAAAAAAGCAAGGAAGAACATAACTCTCACTTGCGACAAGTTTTGAAGGTGTTAAATAAAACGGAGCTTATTATAAACTTAAAGAAGTGCAGCTTTTTCTGTAAAGAAGTCTTTCTTTTTGGGGTTTGTTATCTCTGCTGATGGCATCATACCAGATTTGGAGAAGGTTCATGCCATTAGAGACCGGCCTACGCCGCAGAATTTTATAGATGTTCGAAGTTTTCATGGTTTGGCTATATTTTATAGGAGGTTTATCAAGAATTTCAACAGTGTTATGAGTTCGATTACTGAATGTTTGAAGAGGGACAACTTTGAATGGTCGAAATCACTGAAGCACCTGTTCTTGCACTTCCAGATTTTCAAAGGCTCTTTGTCATTGAATGTGATGCATCTCAGGCGGGAATTGGGGCTTTCTCAGCCAATAAGGAAGAAGGAAGGCCAGTGAATTTTTTTTTTTGTGAAAGCTATCGGGAGCTAAACAATTATGATCTAGAGTTTTATGCTTTGGTAAGGGTTGTTCAACATTGGGAGCATTACTTGGCGTATCGAGAGTTTGTGGTTTACTTAGAACATCAAGCGGTTAGAATTTCTGAGTTCGAAAAAGGATGCTCAATAACCGTCACGCTAAGTGGAGCTCCTATCTTAATGAGTTTAATTTCTCATTACAGTATACGACAAGTAAAAGTAATATTGTGGCCAATGCACTTAGTAGACGATCTTCACTACCAAGGCTTAAAATTGCGTTTTCGCGACTCAAGGCGGGGTGCAGATGCAATAGTGCGGTGTCTCAAGCATAGTTTCGAGGCGTAAAAACGTATATATTAATAAATCAATACCCTATTCATAAAAATAATATCTCATAATTAAATAAATCATATAATCCAAAACATACTACCACTTAAAGGCAAAACAGTTTCTCAATATATGAAAATAAAATTTGCTCTTTCCTAAAAAACCTTTCAAATTCAACCCTAAGAAAAGCGTGAGCCTATTTAGCCTCATTGCGAGACCGCCTTGTTGCGTGTGCCTCTATATAAAAAACGTAAGCCTGTGGAACACCATAAAAAAAGTACACCATGTTACGCCGAGTCCCGCAATGCAATGAGGCGCGCCTCAACCCTTTTTTTAAACCTTGTTCACTACTAATGGATGGCGATGAGTATTGAAGCGATACGTTTTATAGAGGTGAAGAATCAATACAAGGCTGATCCTTATTTTGCCCCCATTATTTCTAAATTGGGAGGTCCAACTAGCCATGGACAGTTGCCTTATTGATTACATGAGGGTTATGTATTTCGAGGCAATCATTTATGCATTCCAGAAGGCTCCTTGCGCAGACAGATTATGAGGAAACTTCATGGAAACTACTTGGGAGGCCACCTCAAAAGAGATAAGACCATGGAGTTAGTGGCCGATCAATACTTTTGGCCACATATGTACAAAGATGTGAACAAGTTAGTGAAAATGTGCCTTTCTTGTCAACTTGGAAAGGGTAATGCAGGGCTGTATACCCCACTGCCTATGCCGAAAGTTACATGGAATCATTTGAGTATGGATTTCGTCTTGGGATTACCGAAGACAACAAAGGGCTATGATTTGATCTTTGTTGTGGTGGACCGCTTCTCAAAGATGGCGCATTTAATCCCTTGCTCTAAAACTTCCGAAGCTACACATATTGTTGAATTGTTTTTTAAGGAGGTAGTAAGGCTACATGGTGTTCCTACATCTATAGTATTTGATAGGGATGCCAATGCCAAGTTCGTGGGACACTTTTGGAGGACTTCGTGGAAGAAAATGGAACCCGATGGCGCATTTCATCCCTTTCTCTAAAACTTCCGATACTACTTGGATGTTGAATTGTTTTTTAAGAAGGTAGTAAGGCTACATGGGGTTCCTACATCTATAGTATTTGATAGGGATGCCAGTGCCAAGTTCAAGTTCGTGGGACACTTTTGGAGGACTTTGTGGGAGAAAACGGGAACCAACCCATTTTGAAGGTGCCTATGGACTCAAACCTCAACATGTGCTTGATTTGGTTCCTTTACCGCTTGTCATCCACAAACGGATGGTCAAACAGAGGCTGTTAACCGAAGCTTAGGAAATTTGCTCAGGTGTCTTGTTGGGAGTCATGTGAAGAGTTGGTATTTAGTTATTCCTCAAGCCGAGTTTGCATACAACAACTCCGTGAATTGAAGTATTGAACAATTAAGAAGACTCCTTTTGAAGGTGCCTGTGGACTCAAACCTCAACATGTGCTTGATTTGGTTCCTTTACTGCTTGGAACTAGAGTGAGTGATGATAGAGAGGCTTTTGCTGATCACATACGACAAGTCCACGAAGAGGTAATTGCTGCCTGAATGCAAGCAATGAGGATTATGCTAATGCGGCCAATCTACATCGCCGAAGCAAGGACTTTGAAGAGGGGGACTTGGTTCTCTTACATTTGAGGCGAGAAAGATTTCCAAAGGGCACTTATTATAAGCTAAAGTTGAAGAAGTCCGGGCCATGTAGGGTGTTGAAGAAGATAATCTCTAATGCTCGAACTGCCTTCAGATTTGCATATCAACCCAGTTTTTAATGTTTCAGACCTGTTCGTTTTTGAGGGATTTGACCGGGATAGTTTCACGTCAGGCGCAACAGCTTCCCAAGGCTAAAACTGAGGTTATTGAAGGCGTGTTGGATGTTAAAGAAGTGAGGTCTAGAAGGGGTAATGCTTATAGACTATTCTTGGTGAAATGGTTAGGCAAACCAACTAGTGGAAGTACTTGGATTGCAGAAAAAGAACTGAAATGAATTGATCCAAATTCTTTTAAGGAAGTCGCGAAGGTTTTCTTGTCAGAGTGAAGCTTTTCAAGTCGGAGAGATTGACGCATGAGCTTATGTTAATTATTACGCTATGTCTTTTTATCGACTTATTAGTGTGGCTGGCCTAAAGCCCAATTAGGGTGTATATTTAGGGCTGGGAGTAAAACCTAGTATAAATAGTCTTTTGAATGATTTTTTTAGGGACTTTTATCCTATTGTCCTTTTTCTTAAAAGTATTTAAGAAGCTAGCGGTTTCTATAACCCTAATTTTTCATGCGCTCCGCTTCTTCGCTATTCGTAATTCCAGCTTAGTTTCTTTTGATCTACTGCTATTTTCCCCTTAGACGACATCATAAATTTAAAAAATGGAAAGTACAAAATCCATACACTTACATAATATGGTAGAGCATTCCAAATTCCAACATGAAAATATAGCAATTAATATTTTATATGCTAATCATGGTATATTGCCTTCTCATGACCAGGAATCAGCCATGATTCACTCATAAGGGTTCGTACTATAATGATCCAGTTATCTATAAAGACATCATAAATAGGAAAACAACAAATTTTTAGCAACAACAAACATTGATTCTGGACGAAGATACGGGACAAGATACTCACGTTGCCAACATATATGGATCGAGAATCAACTTCCTCCTTTTCAGCCTCCGTGGCGGATGCAATCGTTGAATCTTCTAACAAGTTCCAGAAACAGAAAAATGTTGTGAATCACCAATTTAATGGCATCAAGTTAATGGTTAGAGAAACCTTGTTGCAAAATGATGACGTAAGAGCAAATAAATTCCTTTGATGTGTGACATTCTAATAAACAAATAGCACAAAGCAAGCAATAACAATGGTCATCATGACATACGTAACTGCAAGAACACTTCCTTAGTCATCGAAATTGTAATTATAGTTTTATACTGTTTTTTGTCCGGTAGAAATGAGATATAGAAATTCAATAGGAAAGGTTACAGTTACAGGCACCATACTTAATCACAAGAGAACCTTGAGGATTAATGGAACTATCAAACTAAAGTTTAAATTCACTGAATATTTTTTAGACTGAGTTCTTTAGATGCTTATTCATTGCTAATCTTGGACTAAAGCTTATTTATCAGGTCCTTCGAATATGGGCATCATAGAGATATCTAGACTACTTATTTGATTATGATAATACATTTGGCTAGATACATCTGCTAATTCATATTAATACCAACTATGCTAATAATATCACTTGAATTAACATAAGTGAACTTGTGTTTGCCAAATCATTGAAATAGAGAAAGTTAAATGGAAAACTCAACAATCCCTAATGAAAGGACCAACAACATGATAACAGTGAAAAATCAAGTGGAACCCGAAATTACAAATATCAAACAGTTTGACTAAAATTCAAGTTATCTCATATCTTCAACATAATATTTGTCTGCAAAGGATTCACATATGTCACTTCGTATTGAAATTATCTTCGTCTCATATTTCAGTATTACCTAATAAAGCCATGAGTATGAAAATTCCTGATGAATGTCATGTTCTTTGAATTACTATTTAGTGATCTGACAACAAACCGAACCACATGTTGTGACAACTAAAGAAATTCAAGTCTCAAATGAATGCCAGTTCTCCATGACTGTATCTATCGGGCAACTAATACACCGAACAGTACAATCACCTTACATTTTAAACTGCTCCTCTACTAGATGGGATTCAAAGAACACAGAACATAATAGAATATAATGAATAATCATTATATCCATTTGTAGGCATTCAAATTTCACAGTACAAGCTCTGTAATCTAAACTTTGAACTTTCTAAACAAAATCCAATTACCAATTTAACATATCCGCACCAATTTTAATTTAAGGCACATTCCGGTGCATCCGGATGCACGAGCTCCGCCCTAATGTAACTAATCAACCCTAATTAAAATTAGTAAACCCTAGTTATGATTAATAAACCCTAATTGAATTGAATTAGAGCGAATGCACCATACATCCCCATGCAAACAAGTTTTTGCCTTCTAATTTACCCTTTCTCTCCGCACCAATTTTAATTTACCTTTATCTATCTCTTTGAAGAAAAAACATAAACCTTGCAGAAAATTAAATAACTTTTTCACAATAAATCTACATAAACAAGTTAACAAACACGCAGCGCTCAGATAAGCAAAGAAACCTTGAGTTGCGCCCATCTCTTTCTCGACTTTCGCTTGCATTTCGCGAAGCGCCCCAGCTTCTTCCTCAATCTCTTGCAATCTTTTTTTCATAGTCTCCAGCTCCTACCAGATCAGAGACCACAAAGGTTTAACTCCAACCTACTCCAGTAGGCATAAAAAATACATACACAGACACATATAAATCTTGAGGCACAAACAGAAGCAAGCATATACCTCAGATTTGGAATCTGCGTCGGCGGCGGCGGCGGCTTCAGCGTCGGTAGGTAGGTCAGAATCGGATTCCATGTAGGCTGGTTCAGGCACATCGCCGCCGTAAACATCGTCATCTACCTCCTGCTGCCCTCGGCACTCCATAGCTATCTCTTCCTCTTATTATGGGGGTGTGTGTCGGTTTCTCTCCAAAACTGATGATTTTGACCTGCGAGAAATAGTCTTAGAAATACACCATCAAAGTGAAAAGTGAGACGGATTTGCGTTTGGAAAATCTAGCTTTGTTAGTATCTGTTGAGAAGCGATTGATTTTGGGTGTATAGGGATTTGGCTTTCAAGTTCGAAGGGGAACTGACGAAGGGTAAACACAAACTAGGCATGAAAACCGCCTGATTAATATTCTAAGGGCTCGTTTGGTTTGATGAGATAGATGGAGTAAGATGGATTTTAAGATAAAAATTTATTGTACAAACAAGATAATAATTTAATGTTGTTTTTTGGTAGATAAGATAAAAATCAACATAAAAATAATATGGTATGTGCTAGGTTAGATAATATTATAGATAACATGTAAAAATATATTTTTGTCCTTATTAAAAATATGAATATATTTATATATTTTGATGTCATAAAATTTTCAATTATTTATAAATTTAACTAAATTAGAGAATTATTAATTACTATTAATTATATAAATTAAATTTACTAAGATAAACTAAATTTTATTAACTAATTTAAATAAGCTCATCAGATTTAAAAATTAAGACTGACTAACTTTTTAGATAATAATGAATTAATTAAATTTGGATAAACTAATCAAATAATTAAGTTAATTAGTAAATTTGAAAAAGTAATTGAGTTGATTAGAATATTTTGGGCTTTAAATTAATTAAGTTTAATAGAATTTTTTTTGTTGCTTTAAATTAATTAAATTTGAATTTTTTTTTAAATAATTTATCTAAATTAGTAAATTAATTTAGTGATTAATACATTAATCAATCTTAACTAAATTTAGTCATTGAA
>JAYDZE010536739.1:0-15052 GCA_034509125.1 Monilaria moniliformis
CTTTCAAAAGTTGGAAAAATAATAAATTAATTAAGTTTGAAAACTAAATAACGAGAACTCGCTAATTTTCGGGTTGATCCTATGAGTTTGGGTTATCTTCGGGCCAACCCGACCAACCCTATCGGGTTGCGGGCTATTCGGTTTAGGGTCATTCGGGTTGAGATTTTTTTTCGGATTGTGATTTTTCAACCCTAACCCTATCGGGTTGTCGGGTTAATCGGGCAACCCACGAGTTTCGGGCTAAATTGACATGCCTAATCTTTAGTGAGGCGGAATATTAAATATAAATTTGATTCTCGGTTTTCTGGTTTACAATATATCTGAACCGAACCGAATCGAAATTCACCAAAAATCAAAATCGAACCAAACCGAAATTCGAAAAAATCAAATATATTTGAATTTCAGTATTTTGCTCACCCCTATACACAAATAGTCAAAAATAAAATAAAAAACCCTGAAAATTAGGTTTGTCGAAAAAAAAAAGGTTTATAAACTATGCAAAGGATACTGGAATATTAAGATTGAGCGGGTATGGGTGAAGAAAACCCCAAGGCCCAAACGACTTTCCTAATAATACTAATATTTTATTTATATTTGAGTTTTCAACGCCAGATCGTCCACTCTGAGCTTCCACCCAACATTTCAAGCTGTCCAGACTGAGTAAATGATCTCCCTTTCACTCTCTCTCTAGAATGCAGCTTTCTCGGCTCCTAGTCTGTCTAATTCAAAGCTCCGTAGCTGTCTCTGCGCTTTAAATTATCAAACACCAAAATGTGGCAAGTCCTCGTAGCAGCGGCGGCAGCGATCTGGGATTTTAGCCAAGAAATTTATTACCCCCGATGACACTAATTTGCAAGCAAAAATACCTAAAATCTGCTGAAACTAAATCTTCCCGGCCACAAGATTTCGTCGTCGAATCAGACGATACATTCAAAAAAAGCAGCAATCAAGAGAAGAGAGAAAACCCTCAGCGACGAGGCAGCGATCTTTAGGTTTTCGTGTCCAGAGAAGGCGTCTAAGGAACTTACGAAGAACACTCGGCATGGTTCAGAAATGGCGGTTCGAAGAGGGAAAAGAAGAATGCTGCGGCAGAAGGCGGTCGGAATGGGCGGTGGTGGATCAGATGGGAATGGGAGTGGAAGGAGGATCTCTGTTTGCTTGAAGAAGAGGAGAACTGGCAAGCATGCTGCAGGGAAGTGTGAATCTTGTGTTTCAAAAGGTGGTTGTTTTATCGATTGACATACAAAATTGTGTAGTTATTCTGTTCAAGTGATTACAGCTAATTGTATGTCCACTGCAGCTGCTTTAGGGTCGATAATTATTATTTAGTAATCTGAGTAAATTGAAGTATAAAATTTTGAGATTCGAACATGATGGTGGTGTATCAGTTACATCATCTGGAAACAAACTGTAATTTGGGAACAAAATATCTGTGAAACTTTGGCAGCATTGTAGAGGAGAATTGTGTTTCTGAGTTATTTTTGGGTTGGATGATCACCGTGATTGTATTCCTTTTCAATATTCAGGCACAATCGAGTACTTTTGTGTTAGTTGATCATAAACAACAAAGAGGGAGAAAGAAAATGATACAGTTTTTTCTTGAACATTATAAAATTCTCAAGCTTTATGCACTTGACATCTTGACATCCTTTTTGCTAAAGAAGCTTCCTATTAGATTTTGCACTGTTTGAGTGAAATATAACGAATATGTCTTCATGGGTGTCTTAACATTATCCTTACCATTAGGTTCACTATATTTTCACACACATCAGCATAAAATACATTTATTTTTATTATTATGTTTTTTTTTTAAATGCTCGTTGTTTTGTGAATATGTAGGTTGTTCTGATTAGCTAAAAACCTCTGAATATATAGGGATTCTGTCATTATTCCTGATTGATATTTGCTTGTTGCAAAACTTGATGTCGTTGGTAGTTCCCCGGTTAATGTCTTATTCTTCAAACCTTTGTCAATGCCTTATGCCCTTTCAGATTATTCATTTGGCTGGAGCCTGGGGAGTTGGTGTACTAGGGATAATGTATTGTGTCAGCTGGAACTGCTGAAGTCTCTAAGTTGAACTCTGCAACACAAAATGTGAGTGTCCCAGTTGCTGAGAATGAAGCTGGAACAAATAAGAAGTTTGTTGAAAGCAGTTACAAAGATCCATCATTCACTAGGGTAGCTGCCAAGAGCAAAGAAAATATGAAAGCATTTAGTCCTGCTTTGACCGACAAAGGTGAATGTGCGAGTGGCGTTCTTACGGATAATCAGCAGCCTGAGGTGTTGGAAATGCATCAGTTGGAAGCAGAGCTAGAGTCTGAACTTCAATACTTCCCTGGTCAGCAATGGAAGAATCTAGTTCTGAAGGAAGAACAGATATCTTTGATGCGAGTTCTTGATTTATCTAATCCAAATTTCGATCTTACTACCTCACACCTCATACCATGTTTGTAATGTTCTGATCTATTATTTTCGATGATTCATTTACTTCTTCGTTTTCCTTTTCAGATGTATTGGTGTTATAGACATTTTTTTGATACCCATTTCTATGGCCAGCATGAATGTTTCAATCATTGTGTGAATCTCACCAGAACTGTTAATGTGCAGGATGAAGTGTTGGCTAAAGGAGAACTGTCAGAAGAGTTTGAGAATGCAAGCTCGTATCAAAACAGTAGAGTATTGGCAGGTGAACTGTGTCATTTGCTCGTCGAACAAGAAGAAAGCCAAATAATGGGGCTAGAGGCTGAGTTGCATCATGCACATTCCAAACTCCATCAGAAAGAAACCGAGCTCCAAAAACTCAAAGACTGTGTCAAATGTCTCACTGAGTTTTCACTAGCCAATCCTTCAGGCACCATAACTCTCCTTACCATCCTTCATCACGCATCAATTCTAGCTCTGAAAACTTAGCTTTGAATGCAGATAATTTGACTTGCGATCTTGTTTTTCCAGATGAAGAAGCTGAGGAGGATGTGAAGGCAATTACAGATGGAGTTGAAGAGGAAAAGCTGATGTCAGAATGCACAAAATCAAGGGTCGGAATGAAAACGAAGCATTGGCTGTAAATCATACATTTGTTCCGAGAAATGACAGTTTGATCCATGGGAAACCACCATCATCGGATGCCTGAATGCTGCAAATAATATTTTGTAAGGTTCTCACCTCTGACATCATTTATGGCTCTTGACACCCTTTTGTTCTTTTCCATGCAATGGTCCCCCCCTCCCCCAAGAAAAATACAACGAAAAAGAAAAAAAAAATGTTATTTTTGTATATTACTTAAGATAGTTTATCTTTCTTAGTAAAGAGCTCTTTAGACTAAAAAATGCAGCATTTCTTGAGAGAGAGTCATGGGTGAGTTGACTTTTTGTAGCCCTTGGTGGGGCGAATTTAGTGGGGAGGATGTTATTGACTTTTGGGAAAGCGGTGCGGGGGCTACCAAATATTTGAGCACAAAATACAATGGGGAAAGGTTGTTTGCATGTCAAATCGAGTTGCAGTTGTTTGCAAAGCTGTGGCGTTTTAGCATCCCATGAAGGAAAGGCAGCCCCACTGCCTGTGTTGTTTTGCAATCAAATAATTTCCTTCCAATTTATGCCCCTCAACCTAAATCAACATAAATTCATCATTATTTGTTAGAAGATCGTCGAGACAGGTTGGTGCCAAGTAGCCCTACACCATCTGCCTTCATCAAACTCCAATCTTCCGTTTCAATCGCTCATTCCCATCTTCCAATGCCCGAGAAATATTCTTAGTTTTTTTAGTTTATTTGATAAAAATTTGTACCTCGTCACGGTGAAATGGGTCAAAATTAGTATTATATATTAGTGTTTGATTACGAAGAACGCATCCCCGTAAGAAACGTGTGGAAAATGTAAATTTGTACATTAAGTTTAACTCGCAGAAATAACGGGTCTCTCTCTCTCTCTCTCTCTCTCTCTCTCTCTCTCTCTCTCTCTCTCTCTCTCTCTCTCTCTCTCTCTTCAGAAGAGGCTTCTGTTTTCTGTCTCTTGTCTTGTATCGTCCTTTTAGTTGGGTGGGGGTGGGCTAATAAAAACATGCATACTTGAACAGTCAAATAGAATAATACCCACTATCTCATTTTAACCTTCAAACCTCAAAATGACCACCATATGCTTCTTCATTATTACTCAACTAATTACATTGGTTTGCACTTGTTTAAATAGTACTTTTTTTTAAAAAAAATATCCTATTCTAAAATAATTATGTATATTGAGTCTATTTGTACCTCTAAAGCTAGAATGTGATGTTTATGCTACTATGATTAAATGTCCCCCTTTTTTTTGTGAGTCTACTTCTCCCTTGAATTATATCAAATCATAAAAACTAACAGTCCTTTTATCAGTATACATTAAACTAACTCAAAACCGACATTGTAGCCAAAAATGAGATGAAAGAGTAGATGTGATGAAACAATAGAAAGTGGGGGTGCAAGTATCCCATTTTGAGAAGAAAATAGAGGGGCACCTCATATCAATCAACTCTAATCCTAATCCAATAATAAAGGTTGCGTAACTAGTGCACAACCCCACTTATAGAGCCTACCCTTTTTCTAATAAGTGATGCATATATTAATGATATTTTATATTTATATGGTGTGACCTATAAAATTAGGATTGAAACTTGAGATAAGATATGCCTTTATTTCGTTTGTTTGCATTCTCGCTTATATTGATAACGTGACATTGACATGCAGACGAGTAACATGTTATTTTGAAAGTGAATTAAAAAAATAGATATAGAACCCTAATGTAGAGCCATAAATCGGTCCAATCCGGACACAAGTTCGTTACGTGAAATTTGATGGATAACCAAACTCAATGTGCTTTGTTTGCTAGTAAGTTTGTTATAGCCAATTTTGTAAAACATAGCACTACTACTTCTCACATTCTAATATATAAAAGATAATTGCAAAGCAAACATGGTATATATAAACAAGTAATACTAAGATATGCTTTATAAAAAAATGAATCGTGGGGTGTGCCTTAGCCGCATCATTTGGCGTTTCTATGTAGAGTAAGCGTAGCCACAAATGTCCGTTCAAATAATGGAAAGCAACGCGTTGGGCCAATATCATTTTCAACATCCATCCGTGCAATAATAAATAAACAGTGCACTAATTAAAATATAATAGTCTAGGGTTAACGTGAGATTGCTGAAATCAAATTTATATATTTTCATTGTAGCGTTTTCACACTGACAGATTAAATAATTATTAAGAAGACTACTAAGCTGTATTGATTTAGGATCAGTCAATTACTGGTTACAATATCACGCAGCAGTCAGCACGCACGTACAAACTAGATATGCCGAAATATATATAGACGCATGTGTGTGGATACAGAGAGAGAGAGAGGGAGAGAGGGCGGGTGTGTATTGCATATTTAGCAACTGGATTTTCACAAGAATTGGTACACATTGATTGAGGCAGGAAAAAATGAAAGGTGTATCCAAGTCATTATCGAGCCCTAGCCGGGCGGACAAGTTCCCACCGCCGTTAATGCGGTTCCTGCGAAGCAACGTCGGCAGCCGGAGCCGGAGCAGGTCGCGGTCGAGCCCCATGTTTTACCTCCGCGGTAGGAGAAGCGCGCCGGGAGCCATCGAAACCACCCAGGAACCCTCCTCGCCCAAAGTCACCTGCATCGGCCAAGTCCGCGTCCGCCGCACCAAGGCCAGGAGAGCCTCCGCAGCCGTGAAGAAACGCCGCCGCCGCCGCTGGTGGCTCAGGAAAAGCCTCTGCTTCGGAAAGACTTCCACGAAATTCCTCCGCTGCCGCGGAAAAAATACGTTCGGCAGGATGCTCTGCAAGTGCGGGTCAATTTTCGGGTGGGGTTACAGCAAGAAGGTCGATTCCACCGATTCTTTTAGGGCTTTCTCCGATTCGAGAAGCGGGAAAATTGAAAACCTTGATGCCGCTAACAATGGACATTGCAGTAGCAATGAGAGCGAGCGAGATTACACGACTGGATCTCTGGAAAATAAGAGGGGATTTCTGGAACCTTCGTCGTCTTCTTCCCCGCCAAAAAATGCGTTAATGTTGACGAGGTGCAGATCCGCTCCCTACAGATCTTCGTCGTTGGGAGGTCGATTTTGGGGCTCGCCGTTAGCCGAGAAAGACGACGATAACACCGCCAGTAACGGCGGTAAATCGGATGAATTAGCGGCAAGCAGCATTGGGGAAGAAGTAGTAGTAGAGGAAAAAGAATTAGAACAGAGGTGCAAACAAATGAAGAGTTCAGCTGAAAATGTAGAAGAAATGAAGAAAATTGGCGGCGGCGCGGTGCACCCACTGCTGCTAACGAGATGTAAATCGGAGCCGGCGAGTACTGGTGAAAGACTTGTTGTTTCAGCAGCCATTTTGTTAGCTGATGATCTTCTTGTCCAACCTCCTCCACACCAAAATTCATAGTTTTTTCTGGCTGGTCAATGAATCTGATTACTTTGAGGGGATTGTGATTTGTTGGTTGCTGCTTAAAGCAGATTCAAATATATATTACATCAAACTTGTTTTGTGTTTCTTTTGATTACTTGATCATGAAAAAGATGCCCTTTTGCAGATTTTAATGGTAATTGACAAGGTTCCATCTTTTACCTTTTATTTAAGTTATAATTTATGGGGGTTTGCAAAAGAGAATCTTCATGTCAAGCAAATTTAGTAATTTGATTAGCGCTGTCTCAACTTTTTGATATATAATTTGAGATCTAATCAATAATATTAGTCAATTCATTTGAACTCAATTTAATAGGATTATGTAATTTTAGTGATTGGGTAATAGTAAATGTATTGGCAATTGGCGTTGGGGGCAGCACTTTGGCTTTAGCTGTATGTGTCCTCAGTTTATCCACATATCTTGGATTTCTTTCTTGTTTCACCTTTTATTGGAAATTGTGCTTTTAACATAATATATATTTAATTTTTTTGAAATTCGAGTACCAAAATCTGGTTGTGATGTAGGTTTTCAATTGCTTGAAATTTGGGTCGTCACTCAAATTATCAATTGCAACCCATTATTTTACAAGGAAAAGTAAAACTTGTATGGATATAATTGAATTACCCAACACCGCAACATTACAAGTCTAGAATCAAAATTGGTATTTTTGGAAAGAAAATTGGTGGATAAATTTTAGATTGTAAACCAAGAAGATTTATTTAGTCATTTACACGACCAAGCGCAAATAAGGAAATTTGGTGTTTCTTCTTGGGAGATGGGAAGTTGGAAATTATATACAGAGAAACTCTTTTCTAAGCCCAAATTCAATTAGGTCTTGAGGCCCATATAGAGTAGAGGACTTCTCCATACATAATTATGTTCTTATTTATTGCTTTTTTATTTATATACAACAAATACTGAACCACGATTTCTTAATAATTATAATGACCTTAAAATTGAAAAGAGATTGCAATATCACCAAAAAGCTTTTAGCTTAGTGATAATTTGGGGAAGAAATTGTTCATTTATAATGAAGATAACTATCACTTTATAGCTGAAAAGATTTGTGTATTTTAAAAAATATACTACATATTCAATAATGATCTATATTTTTGACTACTTCAATAATGATATATTAATACTTAATAAAAGCGCCTTTTTTAAATTTATAATAAACTCATTTATTTGGTACCTAAAACCTTGACAAACAGCCTCTTTTTGATACACACTTTATAATAGACTAATAGTGTAAGGTATATACACTATACTAAGTTTAACATTAGTCGAAAATAAAATGAAAATTGTTAGAATTATGAAAAGAAATAAAATTGTTCCATCTTTGATAACTCTCATTGTGTCACAGCTATTGTTTTTGTATAAAAGTAAAAGAAAAATTAAATCCCTTTCATTTGAGAGTGATGTTTGGGAATCAAACAACCGATCAATACAATCTAAAAGATAAACTGTAACTGGGTTTTTTGTGGGCAAATTCTTCCAAAAGAAACAAAACGATGAATTCCAAAAAATGACGGTTAATCACCAATTCCTTCCCGTCTACGTATTCCACGCGGCTATGCTAAACGCAAATAGTAATATTAAAATATTATAAACACTAAATTAATACAAACAGCTGTCGGTTGGTAGCTGAAACCAGAGATCGTTCATAAAATTATACGAAGCCCATTTGCCATACTTCTTATCCTCTGCGACTTTTTGAGAGATACAATTTTTGCGAAAATGGCGAATTCCGAGGAATCCAATCCGCTTTTACCGAAACAAGAAGAAGTTGAGATGAAAAATGAGAAGAAATCCGCCGTCCCCGTCGGCAAGAATATCGGAGCTCCGCTTCCTGCGGCGATCCCGGTGGGATGGCCAGCCGACGGGATACCGGTGTCTGAATCCATGATGGAGAGGACCCAATGGGATTCCGGTCTCTTCTCTTGTCTTGGGAGGAACGACGAATTCTGCAGTAGCGATCTTGAAGTTTGTGAGTTTTCTTGTTTTCTTTTTCCTGAGTTTAAGATTTAATTTTTTTGCATTGGTGTCTTATTATATGCTGAGAAGTTTGTTGATCTGGGTTTTTTTTTTTGATGAATTTGGTTTGTGGTTTGATGTTAGCTGCAGATTCTTGATCTACAAATTTAAAATGTTGGATGTGTATTTGTGAATAAACTTTGTTGAGATGCATTGGTAATCTTCAGATTAGATTGCTATCCAAAAGTCAAAGGATTATGAAATGCGATCATTGAAGTTGAATAATGGAATGGAGGCTATGATGCTTGAGTGTAACTGTATTTGTAATTAGTACGTAGCTTGATTGGATTTTCATGATGAAGAGAGCTTATGGTATTTAGGTGTTGAGATCAAACTGTATTCATCTTATCAGCTGATTATTTATGCTTACTTGTCAATTCAATGAGATTTTTCTTGCACTCTTAGGTGGTCATTGGCCAAGATAGATAAAAGTAGTAGGCTAATATATTGTTTCCTAAAATGGATTAGAAATTTGGGATATCCCATTCAACAATTTGAGATAACTTGCTTGTTTCATATCCGATTGAAAAGGGCTAGGATTGGAGAAATTCTTGTGATGTAGATATAAATACTATAATGCATTTTGTCAATCTTGAATAGTAAATGCCCCTTTGGATATATCTCTTGTCGTAGTATTATACTTTTGGTCTCTTTGAGCTGTATGGATTTGTGATAGTTGTAATATTGGGCAGGTTTATTGGGTAGTGTGGCTCCTTGTGTGCTTTATGGGAGCAATGTAGAGAGGCTTGGATCTTCTCCCGGTACATTTGCTAATCACTGCTTGCCTTACACTGGTCTGTATCTAATGGGGAATACCTTTTTCGGCTGGAATTGTCTTGCCCCGTGGTTCTCCTACCCCATCCGTACAGCCATTCGCCGCAAGTTTAATCTAGAGGTTAGCTATCTAGTTATGTCATACTCTTCAACCTATGATATCATGTTATGATTCAGGGGCAACCTGCAACTAGTTTATAATGACTGTTACAGAAGGGCAAAGTTTAGCCTTGCAAAAAAAAAATTGTATTATTACATGGAGATATTTGTTTAGTATCACACTGTTCTCTGTTGCATGGTGTCATTCAGCCAATCTTGTTTGCTTCCTTGTTTGGATAGTATGCTTTTTCATATCAGGTGGTTTTTAGTGTGTGTGTGTGTGTGTGAGAGAGAGAGAGAGAGAGAGAGAGAGAGAGCATCCTTGCTCGCCTTGATGATTCATTTTTGTGGAATTACATTAAGAAGAGTTACGGATCTTATATTACTTGCACAACAGGGAAGCAGTGAGGCACTTGCAAGATCATGTGGGTGCTGTGGAAGCTTTGTAGAGGATGAAGTTCAACGCGAGCAATGTGAGACGGCCTGTGACTTTGCTACTCATGTCTTCTGCCATGCATGCGCCCTTTGCCAGGAGGGGCGTGAGATCCGTCGTAGGCTTCCACATCCCGGCTTCAATGCCCAAACAGTCCTAGTCATGATTCCACCCGCGGAACAAACCATGGGTCGTCGAGCATAAATGCTTTACTGTTTCATTTTATCATTCACAGAAACTGTCTACTTTTATACAATTATGATGAGACCTCCTTTGTATTTGTATGTGAAGTGTGGTTGTTTTAGCCACTTGTTCTGTGTATAAGCCGTTTATCGGCAGGATGTGTGATTTGTTGAAATATAATATAAAAACAAACATACTTTCTGGTTGGATTCTTTTCATATTTCTAGGAATTGGTGTTCCGTTTTATCCTTTTATTATGTAGGATTGGTTGCTTGAAAAGTAACACTTGTTTCAGTTTTACCAACTCATTTCCCTCAGTTAAACTCGAGTCTTGCTAATGCTCAAAACGGTGAAATATAGATAGAAATACTTCACTCCCACATACAAGACGGCTAATTAGTGATGATAAAGATGATCAATTTTGATTTGTTGAAGATAAGGAGATACGCAAGTTAAGCCTAATTTAGAGCACCAACATCCTTGCTTCCACACAAATTACCAGGAATAAATAAACCGCACCGTTAGGTTCTAAATATAAAGGTGAAGTTGTATCATGAAAGAGTCAAAAGAGGCTGGTGCTATCTAGATAAAAGTCGTCAACAATAGGCATACATCAGCTCCATTTCTAAATATTCTACTCGCCTGGTGCTGATACGCCTTGCTTCAACTTTTCCCTCTTCATCTTCTTCTTTGAGATGGGCTTCTTTTTCTTGGGAGGAAGAGTTTTTTGGGCATACATGTATAGCGCATAATTGCCCACAAGGAATGCCAACACTAGCCCACCAACAACAAGCAACACAATCAATCCTGGGTTGAATCCTTTGGCTTCAGGAAGTACATTTTTCTGTTGATCAAACGGATGAGACATTTAAAATTAATGTTAGAAATTAACCCTGTTACTGTACAGTGCGTGTCGTTTGGGCAAAAGAACGCCTACATAATAGCTTTGGATTAGAATATCAAATTACTACTTTTACTACCATTAACCAGTCTTTTATTCCTTTCATGAGAACCAAAGGAAACAACCTTAACCCCATTTCATCTTCCTGAATATTACATACACCACCACCTCTGTCAGCAAAATAGTAGAAGGAAAGAAATAAGTTTGCCTGAAACCAAACAAACTAAAGAAGTGATAGACAAGATAGGAAAACTCCTAAAAATGAAGATACGACTAAATTCAGCATAATTGACAGCTATTTGGATCAAGCCTGCAACATAAGAGTCAAATACACGAGGGGGTGGGGGATGAGGGGGATGTGTTCTGCCTTATAATAGAGATGGACTACTGATATTTACAAGAAAAATGGAAAGAAGATAGAACTGAAAACTAGGAATCTAGGATGAGATGCTGTGAGATTCAGAGCTATTGAACTAAACAAGTAGAGACTAGGAAAGCTAATTCAGAAAACCCGAAATATTCAAGCCAGCGTAGAAGAGATGTCCCTATTTCCAGAGTTTCAATGGTGAACCTGAAACATTTGTTTGGAGAAGTTCCAGGAGGAATTTAACCTTTAGATTGCTGTAGCTTTAAATAACAATCTTACCATCTAATGACGCATTCTGGGTGGTGCAAATCAATTTTTTAGCTTCCCAGCACTACAATGAGCTTATAGAATGTAGTTTCAGGGAGTGACAGATATTTCTAGTGTACACTTTATATGTTGCCAAGACCGACTTATCTTGGCTCCTTGTGATTGCATCTAAAGTAACATTGCGATGAGCTTATCACATTCCTATCTTTGATCCATGATCTAGTGATTTTACTGGGTTTTACATGTTAAAAATTGTTCGTGTTCATTGTTTGAGGTAATAGTGTTTATCGCAATCATTTGCTGATATTCTCATTAGCACAATCTGGTATTTCATGAATCATACCATGTTGGCATAGATAGCTGAATAATTATTTTTTCCAGCTGCATTTGTTGTTCAATTAATAAACATCTTGTTCTTTAGTCATGAAATTCAACCCAATCTTCCAACAAACACATTAGTTTCCATGAAACTCAAATGCAAGCAAAACATAACAGCATGAACACGCCAATTATAACACTCCTCTAAAACCCCAAGAATCTTAAAATATCGAACCCCAATTTACCCTTTCCTGAACCCCATAGTAAATGAAAATTCACAGATCACTTCGATATAGAACTATAACGTATTCGAAAAGAATCAGATCTATAAAAATCTATCTAAACTGAAGATAGATCGAGGATAAAGAAGTACCATTCGGTCAAATGAGGGAGGCGATTGATCTTCATCGAAATCCATCGTTAATTTTGGGTGAAAGCCCTAAAATTGGAAAAAGGAAAAGGTAAAGAAAGAGGAGTTCTAAACTGAAGGAGGAAGAAATTAAGAGCGAAGGTGCGTGAAATTGCGAAGAGCGTCTGATATTGGAACAGAGTTTGTTGGAGCTCTAGAACAGCCCATCCGGATTTTATACATTTGGCCCTTTACTTTTCATGGTTTTGTAGTTTGGCCCCACAATCAGTCGAAATTCAGAAATGTCTGCGAAACTTGTAAATCTTCTCACCGGTCTCCAAATACCTGAATTCTTTAAGTAGTACTTACTTACTTATGTAATTATGTCTATATGATAATCCACTTATGCAGTATTCTGACACATTAATTACTTAATTTTTAGTTGAGTTTGATTGGTCGAATTAATTTAATTTCCAATATATTAATTAATATCAGAACTGGTTTGTTTTTTGTAAAAAAATAATAATTTCCATGTTCCGGCTAATTTCTTAGAAAGCAATGTTAAATGGCATACGAGCATGCAAACGCTGCAGCGTGGGCGGCCGCGACGTAAGCGGCGGCCGCAAACGCGTTATATATCCAATCTGAAGTTTTGTTTCAAACCAGAATCTAATTTCCTCTCGCATGAATTGCACATTGTTCAGATCTCATGTTTTGAAGTCCACGCAGAGTTGGAGGTGAAAACTCACCTTGCATAATAATACGTTGTTGTATAACAATTATGGAGAAAGAGGCTTGTGGAGTATATTGACAAAAAAGATAAAATTCTAAAAAAATGATAAAGTGAGTAGACAATATATAATTTTTGCAACAATAAATCTTTGGAGAGATTGGAGAAAACACAAGACTTGAGCACATGATTTTTTGGTATTTTTAATTATATAATTTTTGGTATTTAAATTATATAATCTTTTATTTTAAATATTATATTCAATTTATAAATATCGCAATTTAAATAAATATATAAAACTGAAGATTAATAAAAAAAAATTAATGAATTAAAAAATAGAGTTGTAGCTGAAATTTTATGACTGAATTGTTAGTGATATGATTGAAATTCAAAATACTGATATAAATGGTGAAAAAGTAAAATTAAAATTTAAAGTTAAATTGTGAATGCCCTGATAATAGCATAACGATTTCCGATTCTACAACGACAAAGATTTTCTTCAAAAAAGATGCATGCTATTTAAGGACTTGGTTATTGTTTCTTAATTGGTTACTCTTCGTCACCAACATAGTAAAATAATATCAAAAACGAAGCAGCCAACAAGAACGCATTAATCATGAAAATACTAATCACAACCAATTAGTCAATTATCAGAACACACTCATGAACTGGAAAAAAATCAATTAATATAACTCTATAAATAATAACCTTACAAAAGTTGTCAGGAGAATAATAAATAATTTTCTGCGTCTAATTAATAACCACCCAACCCTGCCCATCTGAAGCTACAGGAAATAGATTAGCTCCGACGTATAAAAAATTCAATGAACAAAATATGATTGATTTTCGTTGAAATTTAAAAGAAGAAAAACAAAATACTATTAAAATCATATCCTCTGTGAGGTTAGTATGACCGTATGAGGGTATCAAACTTCACCCTTAGTCTTGAAAATATTATTTGCCCATCCTAGTACATTGTTTATACATGCCAATACATATATCGACCTACTCTTTGAAACAAATATACAATTAAAAAAAGTATTTTAAGAGATTTTTCTTCATATATATATATAATGACAAATATTATTGCCAGGCGTGGCCCTTGCGCGTGGCGTGTGGGACTGGGCGACGGCCAAGGGCCCTAGAATTTAAGAGCATCACTAACGCAGCCGGAAATGAGGGAAAAAGGGCGGCGGCCGCGGCAGGGCGGGGATGGAGGTGCGACAGCTGGGCTTTCAGCCGCTGGAGCGGCTGATCGCCAGGCTGCGGCCGCCGCAATGCGGCTGCGCTGCAGCCTCTGTCGCCGCATTTCAGCCACATTTTTTAATTTTTTTTAACATTAATAATTTTAATACTAAAATTTACACTGATCCATATTTTAAATTGGATCTATGAATTAATAAAAGATTATATTTTATTAAACAACATAGTGACTCCCTTTTTATAGCTACATGAGAGAGAAACTTTGCCTTCATTTTTCGATTTAGGATGCAAATGACTCTTTTATACCTATTTGAATGAGAAACTTTACCTTTATTTTCCGATGTGGGATGCAAAGAAAACTACATGAACTTGTTTAAAGGTCCAGCATCATTGAAGCTCCAGCACCAATTAGGGATTTGGAGGAAGCCATTTTGGGATGATTGGAGCAGTGGAGAAAGAGATGACAGACTCAGTGTTAAACCCTAACGAGCAATTCAAGTAGTACGAGTGACATATAATAAAATAGCCGACACATTATAGTATGATTACGAGACACGAGTTAATTTGTGGCTCCAAGTTTTTCTGTATATGTATCCAGATTAAATAATATGTTTAATCTCTCTTTATGCTCACACTATCTTCTTCCTCTCTCTCTCCAAAAGAAAGCATATTTTCAACTCTTGCAAATGTATACATGGACGTATATATATTTCCATTTTGTTATTGATTGCTTCCTTATCCAGTTTACTCATATTTTCTCGACCTCGTCGAAACTCAAAGCAATTAATTAACAATAATTCAAGAATTTATTTTAGCGAAAGAGAGGAAGGGCAAATTTGCAGATTAAGGGTTATTTTCCGATGTAAATTATGTCGTTTTTGCTTTTTAATTTATGTAATTTAGGATTTTAAATTATGTATGTTTCAATTTTAATTAAGTACT
>JAYDZE010536750.1:0-15050 GCA_034509125.1 Monilaria moniliformis
CTAAATATTTACTTTAGCTATGAAATTCAAATTGTGGAATTGGAAGATTTGGAATTAGAATTCAATTCCAAATTTAATTATTTTTATTGTACCAAACAATGGATTTGGAATTGGTGGCTTCAATTCCAAATCCAAGCTCCCAATTCCATAATACCAAACAGAGCCTTATTTAATTTGGCCCCACAAGAAATTCTCTAGAAAAACACATATTTCGATTTGATTTTTTGACACACGTTAAAATATCCAAATAATTAAATAACAAAAGGAAACATTCTCACAAAACTTAAAGAAGATCACGCACGCTATCTTTAAACCAAAATTTTCAATATATTAGTTACCTTATTTTCACGAAAAAAAAAAAACCAAATTCTTATTTATTCCTTATTATACCATTATGAAGAATATTTCATGTCGGTCATCAAAGTCCAACTAATTTAACTAAATATTCAAATTTACTCCAAACATTTGACAAAATCACATTTGCGATATGTACACAGCACGCCTTGCCTTGAGATAATTCCGAATTAAGCAGATATTTTTTGCACGCTATATACATTATCATCTCGCGAGATATCTCGCCCGACCCGAGATGCTTGCCCGGAAGAGAAAATTGCTGCGTACAATCTCATCGGATTCCCATGCCCCATGTTTGAAATTTCTTTTTTTCATTTTTTCCTGCGGTGACGTCATCATAATTCTATCCCCTACTCCACCGCTCCACCTCTCTTAGCCTACTCCGCCCCAACTCCCAACCGTCTGATCTGATACAATCGAAACCTTACCCACAACCAACTAACTCACTCGCTCCGTGAATGCTCCACGTGTACCCAACCGCCATGTGTCGTAATCTCAACCATCGTTGCACGCCACTCTCGCGTGGAATGATCCGTAAATTACCGTTTTACCGACAGAGCGGTGAAACATCGGGTTTTGACCGTGGTGGGGGAGAACAAGAGAAGACGTGCGGCGGAGTTGTCTTCTGCTCAACTCTTCAAATTTCAAAATAAAAAAGAAATTTGATAATCGAATTAAGCGAGAGAGACGTAAGACAGAGAGTCATCTTTTTATTTCTTCACACTTATTCATTATCCGATGCCTTCAAGCTCTCTTCATTTCTCTCTCTAAAGCTACTAGTTTCTCATCGATACATACACATCTTCTCTTTTCTCTCTCCTCGTTGAGGACAGTCAATCTCAATATCAACGAAACCCTAAGGATTTAATTCGTATAAAAAACCCTTCAAAATTCTTGATTCAAATTTGTATATATTCTTTGTATGATTAATTGATCATAGAAAATTCTTTCATTTTTATCTGGTATTTGCCTTATCGGGTTTGTGCTTTTTTTTTTCTTTCACAGATAGAGGTAGATAGATACAGCCCTAAAAGGAAAAGGAAAAAAAAGAACACGCAACAAAGGAGTTTTTTGAGGGATTTTGTTGTGTGCTGTAGTTGAAATTTATACGATTAGATACTGTATACATACCGCCGGCTTTAATTTTTTTTTTTTTGGCAACTTGTTCTTTTCTGGTGGTTGTGGTTAATGTGAAGAATCGAAACATTAGAAGAGGACGGCGTTGCAAGTGTAGTCGAACCATTTTTGTTTTGTTTGGATTTGCATGATACTGAATGGAATTTTGACTTGTAAGCTGAAGATGCAGACACCTGTTAGTGGAGGGCTCGGATCATAACCGGAAGTGTTCATTTTCATCGATATAAGAAGGGGCAGGTTTGCCGGAGGTTATGATCATTAGAGTGGTGAGGGGGCTGAGCATCTGTGCGCGGTGTATCGTTGTGGGGATTGGTTTTTTAGGGTTGTTTCCGTTGATTGCTCCATTTGGGGATGAGGAATGATAGCCAGAAAAGTGGTGATGGTGGATCAGTGGTGCCACGGGGTAGAGTTAATAACGGGATACTTCCGAATTCGTTTAGGGCCTTTTCGAGCTACCTTAAGATTGTTTCCTCTGGTGCCTCCACCGTTGCTTCCACTGTGAGGTCTGCTGCATCCGCAGCTTCGGCGATTGTGGAGAGGGATGGTGACACCAGCCATGATCAGGTGTGGCTTTTGAGGTTTTTTTTGTTGTTGTTATGTTGTTTTTTTGTTTTTCTTTAGTTTTGGTGTGGTCACAGGCTTTACATGTTGGAAAAAATGTTATATTTATAGTTGAATGCATGTTTACTGATTAATGTTTTTACGTGCGATTCTTGGATTGTGAAGTTTCTTGTCCCTTTTTAGACGAGCTGTAACGTTCGCAAGTTGCAGTCTGCTCCACTGGGTAAATGTTGATGAAATTGCTTCTTTAACAATTGCATTTAGGGTCAAGATACAAGCATGAAGCCACTGCTTCAACCTAGTGGTTTTGTAACTTTGTTAAAGCATGCATGCATGCATTGAGAGTAGTTTGATTTCTGTATCTGTTGTATGTAGATGCTAAAGCCATGTCCAGAGAATTGATTTGGGCGTGCATGGGTATTTTTCCAATTTGTGAACATCTGTGTCATATATCAGTATCTACAAGTAAAACCTCATGAACATACCGTTGAAGAAATAATGACCCTGGGGTAGATAGAAATACTGATGTTAATTGTTTTGCTCTTTAAAATAGCCTCTTCACCCAATTAAAAAAAGGATAAAAAAACACCAGCTACTCTGGCCACTATAACCTGGTTCCACTTGCAGCAATCTTACTCGATTTTCCATTTTACCGTCTTGTCATGTTCATATATAACTTATTCTTTTTCTTAACTGCAAAAGCTTTTGTCCCCCGGTCACAATGCTGTGGGTCATTTTTTTTCTTTCAATTGGCCCGAGAGGTGGGATTACTGGAGACACGACAAACTTACCTTTTTTGATTAGTTTTGGTGGTTTCAGTGTTAAGCAGTTTGTGATTGCTTAGATTTATTTTATTTGTATCAATTGTTTGTCCAAAACCTGCTGTTTTTTCTGAGTAGATAGGACACTTATGCTTTACTTGGTTTTGCGGCTGTTTGGCAGGCAGAACTTTTGTCGTCATCTGAATTGGACATAAAGTGTTTCTCGACCCTTATGTAATTTTTTTCGTTAATCTGTTTTTGGAATTTTTCAAATTTTGTTGCGACATTAGTTCTTGTTTAAGGGTTTAATATTTGTATTGTCCTTAATGGAATCTTATTTAATGCATTTTATTTATTAGAATTAGGTTAATATTTCTCATGATCTAATACTTGATTGTTATAATATCTTTAATTGAAATTTGATGGTAACTTATTGATCTCATACCCTTGAGCTACTACTGAATAAACGATAAATTTTCACATCGCCAATTATGCAGATTCATTAGTTTGCTGTAGTAACTTTAGGAAAAAAGTTGCGAGGCTTCAATTTTAAAGTAAAACAGGATGGCAATGTCAAGTCTGTTATTCCTGCGGACCCTGGTCTTACTTGTAGTAACACTACTTTTTTGGGAGATGACCTACTCTTGTTTGAAGTTGCCACCGTGATTACTTTGGATGCCAGCTAGGATTTTCAGGCTGATATTTCTTAATAGTTTGCGACATCCCTTTCAAACTTATCCTGTTTCAATTACTTAAAGTCAGTGGTCTTGGGTTATATGTTAATTGAGATTGTTTTCTGGTAAAACTAACCTATTTATATTTTGCATATTCCCAATTTAAGGTTTCCTGGGCTGGGTTTGACAAACTAGAGCTTGAAAAAGGTAATTCACGTCAAGTTCTCTTGCTGGGATATAGTTATGGGTTTCAGATCTGGGATGTTGAAGCTGCAGACAATGTGCGCAATATAGTATCGAGGCATGATGGCCCTGTTTCATTTATGCAAGTGTTGCCAAAACCTTTGGCATCAAATGAACCTGCGGACAAATTTGCAGACAGTCGCCCTTTGCTGGTTATCTGTGCTGATGGATCCTTTTCTGGTGATATTAATGTTCATGAAGGATCAGCCATTAGTAATGGGATGGTCCAACATTGCAATGGTTCAGTTAATGGTACTTGTATGCCAACAGTTGTTTGGTTCTATTCCTTCAAATCTCAGTCTTATGTACATCTCTTAAGATTTCGGTCTGTTATCCATTTAGTGCGATGCAGCTCTCGAGTTGTTGCTGTCTTACAATCAACTCAGGTGTGTTCTTCTCAGCCAAAACTTGCTTGGTTTTGTATGTTAATCTGCAAGTCCTGTTCTCCCTGGTCTTTGTTTTGGACCTGATATGATTTTTGTTGCAGATACATTGTCTTAATGCTTCTTCACTCGAGAGAGAATATACAATCCTTACAAATCCAGTGCCAACTGGAACTGGAAATATAGGTGTTGGACCCCTTGCTGTGGGACCCCGGTGGATGGCTTACAGTGGGAGTCAAGTTGCAATTTCAAGTGCTCGTCGTGTGAGTCCTCAACATGTCACTCCTTCACCAAATTTACCTGCTCAGTCTTCGAATGGAAGTCTTGTTGGACATCTTGCACGAGAGTCCAGCAAACAACTTGCTGCTGGTATTGTTACTTTAGGGGATATGGGGTATAAGAAGCTGTCAAGGTACTATTCTGAGCTGTATCCTGAAACCAACAATATTCAATCAGGGAGTGGTCGTCTTAAGGGCAACGGCATTGCTAATGGACATTCACCCGATGCAGACAATGTTGGGATGGTATGCTGTATTAAGTTTATATCTAATATTGTGTGTGAATTTCTAAGCAAAACCTTCAATTAGTTTACATATTTTTCCCACAAAATTATCATTGTGAATTTCATCACCAAGCATATTTATTTATTAATAACTTCTGCATGTTGTATTATATTTTCTGGTATTGATACATTCACACATTTTTTCTACATAAAGTGTCTCGGGAACTGGTTTAGGTGGATCTTTCTGCAGTAATATCCAATGCTTGCACTTTTAACTGTTTTAGCTTTTTTAATATACAGGTTGTCGTCAGAGATATTGTCAGCAAAGATGTAATTGCCCAGTTTAAGGCACATAAAAGCCCCATTTTGTCGTTGTGCTTTGATCCAAGTGGTGTTCTCTTAGTGACTGCCTCAGTTCAGGGTCACAACATTAATGTCTTTCGGATAATGCCTGGTTCATCTGGAGCTGCTTCTCATGTCCATCTTTACAGGCTGCAACGTGGTCTGACTAATGCTGTAAGACGAATCCCTATTTAATGTTGCGAACTTCTTTAGGGGACAAAATCTAATACCTTCGTATTGCTTTTGCAGGTTATACAGGACATAAGTTTTAGCAGTGACAGCCAATGGATTATGATCAGTTCCTTAAGAGGGACGAGTCATCTTTTTGCTATATCTATATCTGGGGGATTAGTTAGTTTTCAGTCTACTGATTCTCATTCTAGTGCAAGAAACAGGGGATCCAGCTTGATGACAAAGCCTGCAGGTCGTGGATCACCAAATTCAGGATTGCAGGTGCTGACTCAACAGTGTGTCTGTGCATCTGGTCCTCCAGTTAACCTTAATGCTGTCAGTCGAATAAGAAATGGAAGTAATGGTTGGAGAAATACAGTAAGCGGTGCTGCCTCAGCTGCAACCGGGCGGTCTAGCTCACTATCTGGGGCAGTTGCATCTGTTTTCCACAACTGCAAAGGCGATGGTATGCATGGGGATCAGAGTTCCTTGATGAAGAATTATTACCTGCTTGTTTTCTCTCCATCTGGTTGTGTGATACAGTATGTTCTGCATTTTTCTCATGCTCTGGATGGTGCGATGGCTTTGCCTGGAGCAAGTCTCTCTTCTGAATCTGGTATTGATTATGATGCAAGATTGGTGGTCGAGGCAATGCAGAAATGGAATATTTGTCAAAAACAAAACCGAAAGGAACGGGGAGATAATGTTGATATGTATGGCGAAAATGGAAATTCAGATAGCAGTAAAGTATATCCGGAAGTAATGAGACATGAAAATGGCGCATTTTCTGATGTTTCTGGTTTAACAAAAAATGAAAATATAATTTCTGAGGAAAAACATCACATGTATATATCGGAAGCAGAACTTCAAATGCATCAAAAGCAGAACCTGGTATGGACCAGACCTGAGGTAGGCTATTGTTATTGTGAATTTCGTTACTAATCATTAAGTTAGAAATTAGGTGAGAGTTTTGCTAATGTCATCTTCTTTTGTATGTGTGTTGGCAGATTTATTTTCAGTCGATGCGGAGTGATGACCTAAATGAAGGTGAACATGGTGGAGAAATTGAAATTGAAAGATTTCCTGTTCGTATGCTTGAAGCAAGGTCAAAAGACTTAGTTCCAGTTTTTGATTATCTTCAAAATCCCAAATTTCAACGTGGGAGGTAATGTTTGAAACCTAAAAGTCTTTGTGCCCAAATGATTTAACTGTATCTGGGCATGTATATTATTTTGCCAAAATAATTTATGTGGCTTGCTTAATTGGGTTTTATTTGGTGGAGCCTGATTTCTGGGAGCCAGAATCATAGCTTCTGTATTTTGGCTTTAATTTCTATTTCTGAGATTTATCTAAAAATCTATATTAATGTTCCCTTTCTTGATATTCAGGATTTCTGCGAGTGGTGCAGACAATAATGGTCACTTTCAGCCTCAGGGGTCCAAGTGCTCCGAGAATGGAAAGATTCCCGGTAGGCGCCTCTTGGGTTCTCCTGATGCCATGGCTAACTGTGGCATTGTAGGTGGGAATGAATTGGACAATGGTCTTGATGCAAATGGACAAGATGGTCTCCAGATATTAACTGAAACTAGCAGGGGCTATGTAAATAGCAACGATACCCCAACCACTAACACCGAGCAAGAGGAGACTGTATATACTAGAGCAAACACTGCAAGGGAGAGCCAACTTAGATCTGTAAATAATAGAGATGGCTCGAACATGAAGAACCAGTTTGAAGAAGGTGTTGAGTTTGACTAAGGTAATTCCTTTCCTCCACATTCCTTAAAAGGAAAATATTGTTGGAATCATCACATTTATGTAGGCATCCTCTCAGTCTGTTTGATTGTTGTGATTCTGGATTAGTTTCGTTTTGAAATGTATTTCTGCCCAGCACCAGGTATGTTGACAAGATTTGTGCTTGTAGTGCTAGTGGTCCATTGTTTGAATTTGATTTTCTTCCTGCCCCCATCATGTTGATTTATCTTAGGCTGGAATTCTTAACTGGGTATCGCGGGGTAGACGTGGCTCGGCTTTGATTAATCTTCGATGTGATGTCTCCTCAGGTGTGGTGATATTCTTTTATTCTGTTGAAAAATGGCTGTGGGCGGAATATAAATATAGAGAGAGAAGCGAACACTAGATGCTTTGGATTGATTGTGGAAGTGTGCACCTTTTGTTCACTTTACATTCTGTGACAAATGTAAAGAAAATATATCAGATTATAACCCCAATAATTTCAATATGTATATAAACTTTATGTTTGCAATGTATTGCTATCTCCCCATTTCGTTGATATGCTTGATTTGGTATTAAACCATACGAAAATAATGAAGTAATTAATTCATTTTTATGTCTGTTATGGTGGAAAGTGTTACTTTTACGATACCCATGTTTTCGTGTTAGAAAGTATATATATATATATAATAATGGATATGTTGTGTGGATCTTGTTAATTGGGAGCTTCTCATTTTCTCTCACCACATGAGAAGAAATGGAGATGACGATGAAGAAATATGTTGTGTTTCATGTCTAGGTAAAGAGGAAATTGTTTATGAATAAAAAGATAATATTTGGCTTATAAAATACAACAAGGCAATATTTTTGGTAAATATCATGCTCACTTGAAATGTCTCTCTCACTTGATTAAGTCCGCCAAGGTGAGTCGTCAAATTATAAGCACAATGCATAGTCGCATTCAACAACATGCTTCGATGTTTTACGATCCATTGATTCCACTCTTTTATGGTGAGTTTTGTGATCTACATCTCTGTGTGTGTGGAGAGAGGAGAGAGGAGAGAGAGAGAGAGAGAGAGAGAGAGAGAGAGATTGTGTCATTCTTTCACAATTTGTTTTGATATAAAAATTTATTTTTATCTCTTTAAATAAAAAATTATTTGTATTTTATATCGCCTTCCAAGTGTACGTGTCAATAATAATTAAAGATTATATACTAAAAACGGCATATACATAAACTTGATATGCCACTAATCAAAACCGCAGATGTTCCAATGGCATCGGTGATTATATGTAGACTGTAGTATTTAAGAAAAATATGAGTCTTATTTGTGATTAGTGATTGATTGCAAAATTGGTCATATTGGAGATTTTTTTATTTGTTTATGTATTGATTTTATGCAACTTTAGTCCAAATTGCATTCGAATTTGCGGGTGGGTGGTTATATTTTTTGACGTGGAAGAAGATTAGGGAAATTAATGTGAATAACCATGAATTTTATAAATAACCACCCAACTCATTAATTTATAAAATTCATGGTTATTCACATTAATTTCCCTATTCTTCTTCCACGTCAAAAAATAAGGAACAACACCATTGATTGTTTTTCATGTTTCGGAAAATATCAAATTAAGGCTAAAAATTGCAACTTATAATACCAATATCTACATACAATCAAAACGATCTAACAAGATCTTAATCCACTAATTTTGCCATCGCTATTAACTGACAATATGATTTTTTGCATTTTCACCAATTTTTTTTCTTCTTATACTAGCAAAATGATGCTTGTGTATTGAGTGCTGCGACACAATAAAAAATTATGAATTTAATTATTATTTATTAAACAATATGTCTATATATATATATATACACACACATGCGCACGCCCGTACGGTACATGCGTGTGTGTAGAATAGATAAAATCATATAATGATTTAAAATTAAATGATACAACAAAGTTCTTTTAGATCAAATAATAATATTTCATAATTCGTTAATATCATTCTATATAGATACATGACTTTACAATTACATCAACAATCCCTACCATCCTAAACTCACTGTCCACAATTTCTTCTATTACTTAAATACAGGAAAGAAAGAAAAAAATAAAATAAAAATAACTGTTTCAGAAACTATGTTATATCACAGCCCACAAACATAGTAATTTCTCAAATATAGTTGACGTGGAGGCAAAGTGAAGCTGCACCAAACTATAAAACTCAACCTCTCTTCATCTTCTCTCTCAAGGCTGCATTTTTCTAAACAAGAAATACACACACATTGAATAATAACCTCTTTCAAACACCCCTCTAACCTTTCCTTTTTCATGTCCTTTTCTTTTTCCACCTCACATTTCACATGACGTTTCTTGCTTGTGGATTCTTCCTCTGACTCTGTGTTTGGACTCTTCTTCTTCGTCTTTGTCTTGGTGGAGGAATTGGAGATGCAGCTGCACATATCGCCAAGCTTGAGGCACATTACGGTGCTGCCTGCAAAAGGTTTTAGGGAGTTCTGCAAAGTGAAGATTGGATCAAGAAGGCTGTCATATCGCATGGTTTTCTACTACCTTTTGTTCCTCATCTTTCTTCTCCGTTTCGTGTTTGTGCTCACCGCCGTTGACGCCATTGATGGAGATAATAAATGCTCCTCCATAGGTATACTCTCTTTGCATGAATGCATCATCACATTGTCACATGTAGTATTTGAGTTTTGTGTGCTCAAAGTTAAGAGTCCCATGTGTTTGGTTCACTGACAGAATCATGTGTGTTGATCGAAATGAAATGCAGGTTGTTTAGGTAAAAGGTTGGGACCAAGAATTCTTGGAAGAAGATATGAACCAAATGTAATTTCTTGAGCTCCATTGTTTTCGTGTATGTTGTGAAATCCAAGCTTGTGTACATGTATGAGTTGACCTGAATTGGCAATGACCAAAAACTTATAGGCCTAAAAGCCTAGCTAGGACCGATAGAACTGGCCCAAAAACTGAGTAGGTTGACCAAATTAATGTATATTTTTTTCGTTATTTGATTTTCTTTTTTTCAAAATTTTGTTATTTGATTTTTAAATTTCATTACTTTGTTTTTGAAAATTAGTGTAAGGAGAGTTTTTCTTTCAAATGCTCATGGAATGTGTTTTGGTATCATCTCACGTTTGTGTTTTTTTTTACTCCAAACTTTTTCACATGAAAATTTAGAAAATTGTGTCCAATCCTTTTTTTTTTCTTATCTTAGATACTCATTTTTGTGTGTATTTATTTGTTATATATAGGATGATTAAGAAAAATTTCGATAAGTTAAATTGTTTTTGTCAACTTTCTATTCCAACGGGTCAATTTGAAATGTAAAAGTTTAGGGTTAAGATCGAGAATTTATTGCCGAAAAAAATTCGAACCAAAATGACCCATAACTCAATAGCTTGACAACCATTAAGTTGACCCGATTGACACGTCAATTAAATGTGTGAACTGAATGAGAACGCGAAAGATGATCATTTTTGAGCAGGTGCCTGAAGTGATATACCAAGTGCTACAAGAAGACACAAATCCAAATGAGACAGAAATAGGCCCACAAACATTGCAAGAATTTGTTGCAGAAATGAAGAGTGAACTCCCAGATGCCAAGACCTTTGCCATCAAGCTCAAATCCATGGCAAATTCCCTCTCACCCTAATATGATTTCACCATAAACAATGCTAGCTGCAGTAATTAAATGATCTCTCTTTCTCTCTGTCATGAAGGTAACATTCCTTGAAGAAAGGACTAGAACTGCAAAGATACAGGAGTACCTCTACCGTCATGTGGCTTCAAGTAGCATCCCAAAACAGCTGCATTGCTTCACTCTCCGGCTGGCCAACGAGCACTCAACCAACGCGAATGCCAGGCTGCAGCTGCCCTCAGCAGAGCTTGTCCCAGCGCTCGTAGACAACTCCTTGTTCCACTTTGTCCTTGCATCAGACAACATCCTGGCTGCATCCGTGGTTACATCATCCCTCGTGCAGAACTCGTTGCACCCTGAGAAGGTCGTCCTGCACATCATCACGGACAGGAAGACGTACGCCCCAATGCAGGCGTGGTTCTCGCTGCATCCCCTAGTGCCCGTCATCGTTGAGGTCAAGGCGCTCCACCACTTCAACTGGTTCACAAAGGGGAAGGTCCCGGTGTTGGAAGCCATGGAGAAGGATCAGAAGGTGCGCGCGCAGTTTAGGGGTGGATCATCGGCCATCGTGGCCAACAACACCGAGAAACCTAAAGTCATCGCGGCAAAACTGCAGGCGCTCAGCCCCAAATACAACTAACTCATGAACCATATTCGTATAAATTTGCCCGAGGTCTGAATCCAAACTCATATATACACATAGCCTAGTCTAACCATATCAGAATTGGGCCCTCTTCCCCTTAAAAGGCCTTATAAGGGGAGAGGGTACTCCAAACTCATATTTAAGTACGATCATTTATCAAGTTGATGTGGGACAGACACGGCGGCTTCAACAAACTACATTCTTGAAATCTCAAATATGTGCTTTTTATCTGCAGATGTTTCCTAGTCTGAACAAAGTGGTGTTCCTAGACGATGACATTGTTGTTCAGACTGACCTTGCACCTCTGTGGGACATCGACATGAACAGCAAGGTGAATGGAGCAGTGGAGACATGTAGAGGGGAAGACAAATATGTGATGTCAAAGAGATTTAAAAGCTATCTCAACTTCTCTCACCCTCTCATTGCAAGCAACTTTGATCCTAATGAATGTGCTTGGGCTTATGGCATGAACATTTTCGATCTAGAACAATGGAGGAAAACAAACATCAGCCAAACATATTACTACTGGATTGAAGAGGTAAGTAAAGTTCCAAAAGCACAACATTATTCTTCTTCAAGTAAGATTCAAGAATTTCTATGAGAAACTAACACACACACACTGATGCAGAATCTCAAATCAGACCTAAGTCTATGGCAGCTGGGGACGTTACCTCCCGGGCTGATAGCTTTCCGCAGCCATGTCCACACCATCAACCCGTTCTGGCACATGCTTGGGTTAGGGTACCAAGACAACACCACCATTGGTGATGTTGAAGCAGCTGGCGTTGTCCACTACAATGACCGGGCAAAGCCATGGCTTGACATAGCATTCCCACAGCTGCGGCCTCTGTGGACCAAGTACCTTGACTTCTCTGATAGATTCATCAAGAGCTGTCACATAAGAGCATCTTAGAAAGAAATTTGACATTCCAAAAAAGTTTTATCATTCGTTTTGCACCTGTAAAATGGAGAAGGGGAAGCATACATGGAGTGTTCTTCATGAGGATTTTCTGGCAAGAGATGAGATGACAGCAGCCATTTTTGGCTTCAAATTTTCAGAACTCTCCCTTGCTTCTGAGTTCTTGAACATATCTCAACATATACAATGTTTTTCATTTTTCAATCTCTCCAAAGGAATGATTCATTCCTGTAGTCGTAGAAAGCGTGCATGCGTTGAGATGTAGAATCTCCTAAATTATATATATCCATATAATCATCTTTCATTTACACAAGAAAACATAATCTCCTATATAAAATGCATTGTAGCAACACAATATTGAAAATCAAAACAATCAAGATTCACATAAAAACTTCATGCCACAGATAGCTCACAAATATTCATTTTTCAACAATAACAAACACTACTTCTTCCCAGTCACATTTGATACCAAATCTTTCAAGAACTTGGCAGATTTGGTGACTGGTGAATTGATAGCCATGAGATTGTACAGCACACTCTCGACTTGTGCGATCGACGGCCTCGATTTGAAGCTCGAGACCACTCTCATCTCCCCTTCTTCTTCCTCAACCAAAATATTCCATCTCTCACCACTCAAAACCCCATCTCTTACACATTTAAAGATCACACCGTTCTTCTTGCTCAAAATCCCTCTAACCTCCAATCCCATGAAAGAATATACCACCTCAAACGATCCCAAAAACCCACTCATATCTCCAAAATTCTCCTCCTCATCAAAACTCCACCTGGGATTGAAGATCACCACCGGCCTAGGACTCAAACTGTCACTAACTGTCTTCATAACCGCCAGCTGAGCCGCCTCGGGGGCAAAGAACACCGCCACGTCAGAAGAATTCAGAGTTCTGACATCCTCGTCGAGAACTGATGACATGTCAATGCTCTGTACGATAATGTCTGACGAGAGAGAAGCAAAGGCCTCAGTGGCAGCCTGCATTAGGCCATGGCTAGGCCATAAAAGAAGAATCTTGATTTGTGGACCTTTTCTTCTGATTGGCATTTCTGCAAATACTTGGAGGGCGAGCTCAGAGAGCGACGCAGGCGAATCATCGACGACCGGAATCTCGATACGGAGTCTGGGCTGCTTTATCTTTTTCAGCTTTCCGGCGAGTCTGGGATTGTTGAGGGGCCTCTCCAAGGTGGATGAGAGAGACGTTTTGGCTTGAAGAATGGCTTCTTCTTTAGTGGCTGGTGGCTTGGGAGATGAGAGAGACAATTTTGGAGAGTTTCTTGATTCATGCTGAGGTTTTTTGTCATGTGTGTAAGAGATTAGTAGGTGGCGTTGAGAAAGATGTTTGGTGAATGAAAATGATGAAGAGGAAGTAGTTGTTTGATGCAAGTTGTAGTTGAGAGTTGAATTCTTGATGGTTCGGACATGGATTTGGAGTTTGGAAGCCATTTTGGCAGTTGAAGAAAGTAAAATTGGTAATAATCAAAGAGAAGATAAGGAAGGCACGATATGAGCCTCAAGATATCTATAGAGATAGAGTAGGAATTATTTATTAATTTATCCTAGTTATTACACACAAATGCTCCAACCAATTTATTTCATGAATTATTCCGAGCTCGATTCGTAAAAACTTGTTCAATATTCTAGTGAATGAGTCTAGCTCTTCGAACTGAGCTCGACAAATGTTTTTGAGCTGAGCTTAAGCTGACTGTTCTCAACTAGAAAGATTTGCAAACATGTTCAAGCTCAACTAGAGATGTCAATTGGGCTGGGCCGACCCGACCCAACCCGCCCAACTCGATGTGGGCTGGACCAGCCCCAGCCCGATTGAGTAAGTGGGTCGGGTTGGGCTGGGCCTCCCGCTTGAATTGGGCTTTATTTGGACTATTTTCGAAACTCAGGTCCAGGCCCACCTGAGACCCTGTCCATGCCCAGTTAAGGCCCATCTCAAGTCCGACTAAATATTATAGTTATTTATTATTCTATAATTTATATTATATATTTTATATCAATCATATTTTGTGTTTTATAATAAAAAGATATGATTATAAAATTAAGAAAGAACACAATTTTATATAATATTATAAGTTGTATTTAAAGTTTGTAGGTTGTAATTTTTTTTTAAATATTATTTGATTTTGTAAGTATAATGAATAATTTAATATTAATATATAGATTAAAAAAATATAATTTTATATGAATTGTATTATTATTTCATTATGATTTCAATAAAGTAAGTTATTTTCTTTTAACATATGGGTAAAACATAAATAAAAGAAGGAAAAAAATTAAATTTTTAAAAATAATATTACAAGCCTACTTACGGCCCCGGCCCAAACCTATTCCGGCCCAATCCAGACCCCTATGCCAGGCTGGGTCCAAATTCCAACGGGCCTAGACCGGCCTGACCCGATTGACATCTATACCCAAAATCTCCTATCGACAAACATGTTCAAAGATTTAAATGAGCCTTTCATGAGTCAAGCTCGACATAACATAAATCAAGCCTTCAATGAACCAAGCTTAAGCTTGAATATTGAATATAATGTTGCTAAATGAGTGATGAGCCGAACTCAGCTCGAGCTTGAAAATAAAAGCTCAACCTTGCGAATATTCCGCTCTAGGGATGCCCACGGTTCCAAAACCGCCGGTTTCGGTTCCGAGGCATCCGGAACCGTAACCGAACCGCCAGGGGATTAGCCGGTTTCAGTTTGGAATCAGAAACCGCCGGTTCCGGTTCCGATTCCAAACCGCTGGTTTTTGGGTGGTTTTCGGCGGTTCCGGTTCGGTTTGGCGGTTTTCCGTTTTTTTTAAAATTTAATTCAAATTTGAAATCGAAGTCGAAAACTAATGTAAGTAAGTAGATCAATTTATTACTATAAAAGAAATTACAAATTAGGAAAACGACTTGAGCCAATGATAAACAAATTATAATAATGGAGATTATTCTTGTAATTTAGCA
>JAYDZE010536761.1:0-15047 GCA_034509125.1 Monilaria moniliformis
ATAAACTGATTTAAATGTAAATCATCTAAAAAAAGCTCATTATGTATGTACAATTTATGTACATTTATCACTACTCTTTTGTTATTGGTACGTAGATTTTTAAAAACTTATTATTCTTAGTTGACTAATCGAAATACTCGGCCAACATATGTAACTACATATGTCAAAAAACCCCTAATTTCAGTAACCAGAACTATAACTACCACGTGTTTTATAAATTTAAATTAAATGTAAGAATGTGTGTATTTTGGATGACAAAGTAAGTTAATCAAAATTTCAACAAAATTCTGTTAAGTGTCTTCAATTGTATGTAATCCTACATGTATTGTATACTCACACAACATATATAAACTAATCTATTCATTTCATCTCCTTGTTTTCGGCTACTTTATGTACAATATTTCTAACGACGATGATAATTATGTCACTGATACGTAAGTTTTTAAAAAATCTTTATTCTCTCTTGACCAACCAAAATACCCGCAAACATATGTAACTATACGTATCACAAAATCCCTATTTTCAGTAATTAGAACTTTAACTGTCACGCGCTTTGCATATATTCTTTTGTAAATTAAACGTAAGAATGAATGCATTTACGTCGACATAATAATTTAAAGTGTCTCAATTCTATGTAACATACAATGTTCATATACTCATACAACTCATATAAAGTAACATATCAATTTTCTTCCTGATTTTCGGTTACTTTATGGTATCACTAACAACGAATATAAATTATGTCACTGATATGTATGTTTTTAAAAATCATGTATCCTCTCTTGACCAACCAAAATGCCCCGCCAACATATGCCACTATACGTGTCACAAAAACCTTATTATCAGTAATTAGAATCGTAACGACCACATGCTTGACAACCATTTTTTTTTGTAAATTATATGTAAAATGTGCATGTATTGTATACTCGTACAACTTATTTAAATTAACTATCTATTTTCTTCTTGGTTTTTGGTTACTTTACAGTATCACTAAGGACGAATATATATTATGTTACCGATATGTAAATTTTTAAAAATTCTTCATTCTCTCTTGACCAACCAAAATACCCAGCCAATATATGCAACTATACGTGTCACAAAATTTCTATCTTTGGTAATTAGAATTGTAATTGCCAAATGCTTTACAAACATTCATTCGTAACTTAAATATAAGAATGAGCGCATTTCAGACGTTGACGACAAAGCAAGTTAATCTATATTTAAGTGAAATTCTGTTAAATATTTGTATTGTATATAACATGTATATTCATACAATTCATATAAACTAATGTGTCCATTTTCGTTTTGGTTTGGGGTTACTTTAGAAAATTACTACTGAAGAATATAATTTTGTTACTAATATGTAGATTTGGAATTATTCTTTATTAATTTTTGAGCGATGAGAATACTTGGCCATGATATGTAATTATACATGTCACAAACAATCTGATTTTAGTAACTAGAATTGTAATTGACACGTACGTTATATGGTTCACAGCATAATACAAAACAAAATCTAATCATAAAAATAGGGTGAATTCAAAAACCCGATCGTCCTTCCGATTTTCAAATTGGAAAAAATGTCAATCAGATTATGCTAAGTATATATACCAGCACACACAATCAAATAAAGGCAATTACGCATAAAATAACATGAATGTCCCTACCCCACCCTAATACGAAAAGGGTAAAAAAATTAATATCCACTTTTCAAATAGAAAATATTTTAGACTAGAAAAGTACAAAATAATCCGTGTGATGTATTGCATGGACACGTAAACAAGAAACAGGTGGTTGGCGTGAAGTTTTTGAAATCCAGAGAGGAAAATACCTAAATTTAATGAGTTTTTCTTTACTTTTTTTAATATCTATTTATCAAGTTTCTTATTTATTTCCCATTTATTCGTTTTCACATATATATAACCTCGAATTTTCCTCTCAATTCTTGGAGCAAGAGTTGAAAACAGCCAATCTGACAAGAAAAGGGTGACATTTTGGTGAGCCACCCCCCAACATGACCCCATATTTTAATTTTCTTCCTTTTTTTATGGGAGCATTTCTTTTTATTCCTTTTTCACCCCCCAAAAGAAAAAAAAGTATATTACTGTGGGCAAGGAGCCTATTTGATTGACTTATATTTGTAGGATGTGGTTGTGGGAATTGAATGAGATTTGTTATTTTTCATTTTGTGTTTTGGTTTGAAATGAAATACTCTCTCTTTCTCATGTTTTAGAGAGAGGGGAGGAGAGAGAGAGAGAGAGGGGTATGAATGTGGCCTTCTGTGTTTACTAGTCAGATGTTTTGAGTACATTAAAGATTACTGTCCTCATTAATCACCCCACCCTTTCCCTTAATTTTTCATACCTCACCACCCACACCAATTTCATTTCCATCATCTCTCTTTCTTCTCTCTCTCACCCCATTTTGAAGACTCTGTTTTCTCTCTCTAAATTTTCCTTGCTGTCTGGGAAGGTTTGGGCTTCACATCTCTGCTTTACGCATTGTTTCCTCTCCTCTCAGAAGGGGGAAAACAGAGGTGGGTGTGGAGGAGTTTCTGATTATGTTTGAAAACTTTTTGTAACTTACAACATGTTTTTTCCTTTAAAGATTTGATGTTTATCTGATTTTTTAATTTTTTTTTTTAATTTTCAGGTCTTGACTCTAGATCTATCGCTGTATCTGCTGCTCTTTGGGCTGGTAAATTTTCTCAGATTCTTACATATCTGTGTATTTGATGTTTGATTGCGCCATATTTTTTGGGTTTTGTTTTGAAATTTGATGTTTTCTTGTTTTTTCCTTTTTGGATTACCAGCTATCATTTGTTACCTTATCTTTCACCCTTTGATTATGCTTTGAAGCTTTTGCATTTTAAAGGGTGAGTTTAGGATTTTTTTCCGTTTTGTTTATTTATTTTCTGGAGGAACAATTTAGTTGGGTTTAAAGATTGAGAAATCTGTTATGTTTTTGTCTGATAGATTTTCTTGGAGATGGTTGATGTTTTTGTTGGTGATATGCAGATTATATTCGTTTTTGTTCGAAAAATTTCAACTTTGGCAAAAATTAATACTTGGCTAGTACAGCATTTTTCTTGAATATATGCTAAAAATGTGATCTATATCTTCCTGCAAAATGATGATGCCTTTGAATTTATGTTTCTCCCAAAATGTATACACTTTTCCTCTTGTGTTTCATTTTGTTCTTAAATGTGCTTTTGAAAACTAATGGATACATGAAATTTACTGATGAATTATATGGTTGCAGATTTCCTGAAGAACAGCATTGCTATTTTTTCTACCATTCATTTGTTGTGTTCATAATTATTCGAATAAAATTCGACTTTAGCCCTAATGCAAGGGCCAAGTAGCTCTGTGAGTACTTTACCTGAGAATATAAGTTTCGATCATGGCTCTGCGTCGGGTGACACCACCATAGAGTCCCAAATGCCGTGGACTAGTATGCAGACCACCGTGCAAAACCGGCTACCAGATTACAGAATGCCGTCAAGTGAGACCAATAATCAGTATTTGCAACATGTGAGGCATGAGGGACCGAATGTGGAGTGGAGTGTGGGCGAAACTAGTTCCAGTTCGTCACAGCGCCTAGGCGATCAAAATGAGAGGAAATTGGAGCATACTTGGACCTTTGGCCCGAGAACTAACCTCGCATTAGAAGAGAGACAATACGAACAATCTGATATTATTTCATTGGATAACATTGATGTGAACTCAAATGGCAGTCAGAGCGCACACGGGGCCTTTGGTTTGCGCATGTCTAGCTCCAATGCCCGTCCTCAGGATCTTAATATGATCTCGGGGTTTGTTGATTCGGAGGATGATGACTCTCAGGTAGTCGAGCGTCCCAGCTCCTACATATCTATTGGATCGTCTAATGAACAGACGCAAGCTCCCGGCACTTCCTCTGATTTGTTTGCCATGCCTTCTGGACGTGGTGGCTATATGATGGATGAGAGGGAGGACAGGCCAGGTTGTTCCATGGATGGGCGGCGTATGTCATGTAAGCGAAAAGCACTTGAAGTTCACATGGGACAGTCTTCGAGAGTAGGTAGCTCGAATTGTTTTCAACATGATGAAAGAAGCCAATGGCATACCATGCCGGCCGCTCATATTGCTGTCAGCAACACTAGTATACCGATTTCAACAGACAATGATGTCATTGTTAATAATGGTTCGGAGCCAGCAAATCCTAGGCTCAGGCTTGGCGTCGGAGCAGCTGGTACTGTGACTCCTTTCTCGCTGACTTCTTCTGGGAATGCAGAAAATTCCCGGAGAAATTTCCGTTTGCGAATTAATGGCTTATACCAACAAGACACTTTACCTAACAACCCGTTTTCAACCGAGACTGATGTTGGAAATGTAGACGTTTCATCTTCTCGATACTCTTCTAGATTACTCCGTAACCATTTATTTGATATGAGCCCACCTACCGCAGTGGAAAATGTAACCCTTGACAGCCAGCCAGCCCTGCACGTTCCTCCTGTGCGCCGTCATCATCAATCTAGGTCGAGCGGAGCATCAAGCTCGAGAAGTAGCAGGTCATCTGCTGTTGGTGCTGCTGCTGCTGCTGTTTCCGAAGACAGGATGCCTTTTGGAGAACATTCGTCAAGACATATTCCCAGAAACATTTCTGAGCATCCTATGTTCATTCCAGCCAGTGAGATAAGAAATTCATCGCAGAATCCTACAAATTGGAACTTTCTGGGTGGGAACAACAGTATGGCTGGAAATGCTGCGTCTAGTTCTCAGGCGGGGAGCAGCACCGTGCTCAATGCTGATGCACCTAGTTGGTCCCATCGGAGCCATCCCCAATATCCTAGGAGATTATCAGAGATTGTACGGAGATCTCTGTTATCAAGTTCAGGTGCCGAGGCTGCAGGTCAGAGCAGCAATCATGCTGCAAGGCCGGGTTCCTCCGCACTACCTCAGGAGATGGTACTTCCATCGGTATCTGATAGTCACGGTCATCGTGTGCTGAACTCGAGATCAGCTTATCTGCACAGGCATGTCGATGGTGCTTTTGGGGTACCGTATTCGCTGAGGACTTTGGCCGCTGCAGGTGAAGGAAGAGGCAGTATAATGTCCGAGGTATTCCACATCCTTCTTTCATTTGCACTTGATCCATTAGCTCCATTCTTTGCTGATGTTGTATGCTTCTTGTTTATATTTTTTTTTTGTGTTGCAACTCAGGGTTCGTGAATAGTTTGTAAGTAATATTATAACTTACACTTGAATTGTTGGTTACTTATCACCTGTTCATGCTTATCAGTCTGTTTCAGTTTTCACATTTGGAACAATATGAATGATGCAAATAAGGGCTGTAGGTTATGTTTCCCTGTGTTAAAAAACGTGTCATTTTATTGCTTAGGAGTCAGCATGGTATCAAGAAGCCAATATGTTTAGTAAGGGAAATGAACTGTTGTTATTTGAATGGATAAAAACAAGCTCTACAAGTTGAAAAATTGAGCTTAACACCTTAAGATTTCACTGGAGATTGTGTACAGAATTTTTTGGTTCCATAAGGGTCAAACTGAAAGAACTAGAACTTGACCAGTGACGGTAAATGTAATAAGCACGTTAAAGTTGTATGATGATCAGTATCATGTCTGGTTTTTTATCTCACGATGTTCTATATGCTCTAAGCACTTGTATTAGTAAATAACGTTGATGAATTATACTCATTCGCAGTGTCTTTACTGGATTTACTCCTTCCCAGATAACTGCTATTTCTCATCTGATATGAAATTATTTGTCTGGTTTTTCAAAAACATGATATCTAGTTGAACTGAAGAACTTTCTCCCTTTCTATTTGTAGATCCTCGTATAACTTGTGACTGATTAAATGTTCCATTTTAGCAGATTCGCCAAGTCCTGGACCTCATGCGGAGAGGCGAGGGCCTGAGATTTGAGGTCTGTATTCTTCTCCTTTTCGGTTCTTTAAAGACCGTATATCTTCTCTCTCAAAAACAAAAATAAAAAAATACCGTGAATCTTGTGGCTTAAAACACCCAAAATGGGTAAAACCGTCCCAGCTTATTCTCGACTATATGCAGTTGTGGTGTAGCGGCAATGCACTTGTTGTGAAGTGGACATTGTTTGGATAAAGTCGATATATCATTTAACTAATTATCTTGTATTTCTTGTGTGGTAGGATGTGATGATCCTCGATCACTCGGTCCTTTATGGGATGGCTGACATCCATGATCGACACAGGGATATGCGACTAGATGTTGATAACATGTCGTATGAGGTGAGGATGCAGTACCGTCTGTATTTCTACAACACATCAATCAATGCTTTACAATATGCAGCAGCTTGATTTTTCCAACTCTTTTATTTCCAGGAACTATTGGCCCTCGAGGAGCGCATTGGAAATGTGTGCACGGGGCTGAGTGAAGAAGCCGTTACGAGCCGACTGAAGCGACGGAAATACGTAGGCAGTATAGCTGGCAATCCGGCTGAGATGGAGCCTTGCAGTATATGTCGGGTAAGGCACATTCTTTGACACGGTTCATCTCAACCCTGCAAAAACCAATCTTTTCAAGTTCGTTTTAGGTATTCATGTCATTGCTTTGCTGTGTTACGCGATGCAGGAGGAGTATAACAACGGTGAAGATCTAGGAGCATTGGAATGTGGGCATGATTTCCACGTGGACTGCATCAAGCAATGGTTGATGCACAAGAACTTGTGCCCCATTTGTAAAACGACGGGGCTGACCACCTGAGAGACAGGTACCAGTAGCTCTTGGCTCGTCGTTCTAGCAGGTATGCGGAGAGTTGTGTTGGCGACGTGAGTCCTTAAAGGCATCTTTGCTCTCGACGTGATAAGAAGCTCGTCGTTTTCCCTTTGCTTTTGCTTCGTATTTTCGCCTCCTGCCTCCCTGAATTATCTTTGCTCATCTGTGGAAGATAGATGATTCTTGAAAAGGAAATTAGAGAACCTTGTTCAACTTTATATTTTAGTCAGCAATTGCACAAGATTTTTGAATATTCAACTATTTACATTCATCTTCCAAGTTACGTTTGACAACAGATTTATGATATTTTATTGGTTGTTATTTGTTTGTTTGGTGGTTTGTTGCAGTTGTTGAGAAGCATTTTTGGATAACTTGTATAAAGCATTTGAATATGCCCATTTTTGTTAATGTTTCATGTTAGTTTTTCCTTGGGAAAAGATCTTGCTGTTTAGGATCATAAATTTTGGAAGGTAATTTGGTATAGTATATGCTAGCTGTGATGAAATATGCTCAATTTATTACATTTGACATTGTATCTACAAGATTCATACCTCTAAAGGGCTCATATGAAAGAAATAAAATTTTATGTGAAGCAGTATTATCTATTTTGTGGACAATTGAGCATATATAAATTTAAATTCTATTCAAAATTTTAGATATTTAATCAATTATATAATTCTTTTTATCCCAGTTTCTTTTATTCATCACTTATATGTCGGTGTCAATTTTTTTCAACTTGTATTAATTTGACACTTTCAACTTGTATTAATTTTCGACTAGAGCGTTTCTTCCATGATTGAATTTTGACGTACAATCATTTTAACTTCTATTAATTTTTTTAATCAACAGAGCTTCCATATATTAAATTTTGATGTACAATTTTTTTTTTATTTTTTTTTTTATAACTTGTATAAAATTTTATCAACAGAGCTTTTCTATAATAATTGAATTGTGATTGTGATATGCCTCCCTCCCCAAAAATAAAGTTTATATCCTATATAAGGACACCTTGTTGTTTTTGAGATATATGTTTATAGATAAAATTCAATCATTAACTAAATTATACATATGACCAACTCAAGAAATTCAATTCTGTACTTTCTTGTCTGATGATAGATTTAATTGTTATTCTCCTCCATTGGTGACTAATTGCAGGTTAAAAAATCTTTGTAAACACTGAATGGGTGAGTATTACTTAATTTATAATCTGATTATTTTCGTTTAGATTTTTAAAAAGAAATTGGCCACTAGTTTTTGAATCACCCATGATTTCTCATTGGACAATACTTGTATTATGTGAATGTATTTGGCAATTTTAGCTATTATAAATAATAAAAAGTGGTCCATTTTTGGATTTCCTTAGCATAATGTGGCTAATCATAACCCTCATTGGCCCTGTGATGTTTGACCCAATTTGCTATGCCTAGCGACTGAAATTATAGGGGTGGCCACTTAAATGAAGGATTTTTAATTGCATTGATTATTTGTTTAAGGTACTAGACTACTAGCCATTTAGTTTTAACCTACTTAGGCTTCTAATTCATAAATATCTCATTAGGTATCATGCAAATTCCACCTACTAATAGGCTTTTTAAACACACTAAACTTGTTGATCGACTCTAGTATATATATTAAAAGAGACTACGCTTATCGCAAATTGTATGAATTTTACATATAAAATTATTCTTATTTTATATTAATTAAATTTACACACACACACAGTTACTAAACGATCATTTCAAATTATAGTTTAGAAATTTAATACATAAGAATATTATAAATACATCAACGTCTGTAAGATAACTCACTTTTGTTGTTGTTTTTGTTCTTTCTTTTTCTTCTGTAGTAGGGAAAAATTGATTCTTCATTCTCATAATAATTAAGGGTTCTTATTAGAACCATTTGATATTTATATAAATATTTGTAAATACTCAAATGTAATTTTAATTTTTATATATAATAAACCTTAGATAAGTTAAACTTTCACTAAAATAACTTCCGATAATGTCATAAAAATGTCTCGAATCACATTTTCTAATTGCTAGAAAATCAAAGGATCGTGCTAGAGGATGATTTGAATTTACAGGTGAAGAAATGAAAATGACATGGAAAACATTAACTAATGGAACACGTCGTTCCTTCCGTCCAAATTAAGAATAATAAAAAAGATTGTTGGGACAGTATAGTATATTTTCCCATATAAATATATGTATAATAGAGTAATAATAATGTTGTGTTTTATCAATTAAAATAAATACAAGTGTTTTACTTTGTGACCTGCGCCCCGTGAATACATTGGAAGGGTTTCTTGGGTTCCTAGTCCTCTTCTTCTCACGCAACGAATTTGGAACGACCAATTGAGTTGATATAGATGAACTCACGATATATCAATATTGATAGACTAAAAAACTTGTGCATATACTTGTTTGATACTCTCGTTTTCATATACTCATCGATACACCTTCACTCGCGTCATGCTTCAACACTAATCAAGCTCTGGCTAGTATGTGTGAAAACTTCAACTATGCCTATCCCCCCCCCCCCCATACAAGACCGACAACTAGTGCTTATAATTTATGTGTCTCGGGTCGTTATTGGATTGACACGATAACGACATGGCATGATAAAGCTAAACACGAATACGATCCTTTAAGAATTTGCTCGACACAAACACGACTGATACATACGCGGATACGACACGAACACGATAGCAGCCCAATTAAATTCGTGTTGACATGACACAGTAACGACCGATTCCACACAACACGATAGCCATACAAAGTCCAAATTTTCAAAGATAAAAGACTAATACTCAAATATACCCTAAGTAATAAATTAAGAATTAAAATAATTAATTAAAAAAAATAACAATATTAATGATAATGGGTGACACAAACCAGACAAAAATTTATCGTGTCGATACGGTAAGGACACAAACACGATGAGAGTTTGACCTATTAACTTTCTATATATTTGTATCGTATTTTCATATTATATCCAAAATTGACGGCACTACTCAAACTCTAAAATTTATGATTAACCGAAAAGAAAACCAACATGTGCACAATTATCTTAGGGTCCTAATAATAACCTCTAATTTGGCCAAACTAAACAATGAAGTAAAATGAAATTTCAAGAATATATCAAATACTAGGCCCTCCTAAAGTGTACCATCATTCATCCTAGTTAAATTTCTTTCTATTTGTCATTGCATGCTTAATCTCATGGTCTATTCTACATTTCACAAGATATTTTTATAGAAAAATAAAAAAACAGATAAACTACCATGTGTGAAAAATAAAAATATAAAAAAATATATAGGGTGCAGTGGGAAGGTGATAAATTGAATAGATGTGGGAGGCGAAGGTGGTTCCAAATTTCCCACAGGCAACTTGGAATGAATGAGTCACATAGGGAATGGTGCCTTTGAAAATGTGTAATCTAATCTCAATCTCTGTTTTTAGGGTAAGGTGGAACCCAGTTGGATAAGGTATCCAATCAAATTGTTTCTATAATTTCTCACCCTTATTATTTTAATATTTTCGAGTAATAAATATTTGTTCCAACTGCTTCAATTTTTTAATTATATTTTTCCTTCTGTTTTGGCTTTAAGTGAAACTAAATTTGGACCGTTTGGTCAATAGATAGAAAAATAGAATGAAAAGATGATTAGAACTAAATTATCAACAGATTAATATGACAAGGACAAATAAAATAAAATAAACTTAATTTTAGTCGCCCAATATGTATATATATATATATTTATATATTCATATGTATGACACTGCTTGGTTACTGATCATATTTTGGGTAGGTGATGATTTCAAATATTTTGACTTTTGAGCTGTAATATACAAGTGTGTATATTATTCCTTTTTTTAGAAAAAAACTATTAATTTTAAATATATTTACCTGTAATAATTAGATAATATATGTAACTAAAAATGCGTAAATCTTGTTACTTGAATCGAAACTGCAAAACATTTATTTATCGATTTTGTTTGTGATAATTTATGATTTAGAGAGTAAAAAGAAAAGTTTGTTACTAATTAAAGTGATAATTCCTCGAAAACTGAAGGATCCGTTGGAAAATAGTAGAAAGTTGAGAACTCTCTGTAAATAAACAAAAGATTAGGAGAATTAAGGCGGGATGATGAGAGATTAAAAGCTATGTAATAAACCTTGTCTTCAAAACTCTATAACCATAAACCATTTTCCAGAAGAGGAAAAGTACAGGAAACCGCTCTCTTTCCGAATTTAGAAATTTAAAAATATCGGTTTCATCAATTTTTGTTGATGGGAACATGAAAAAGCTGCAATCTTTGAAATGGGTTTTCTACGATGCAGCAAAATAAACCAAGATTAAGCGAAACTCCTTTGGTTTTTTGACTTCAATGTCTGCTTATTTCCATCAGAACCATTGTGGCTTTGAATGGCTTCAAAATTCTCAAAATCTGTCCCTTTTTTTTCGTCAATGGAAAAATGCGTATAGAAGGGAATTAGTTTAGTAAGCTTCAATATTTGTTCTTTTCTCATTTTCAAGATCAGAGAGAGAGAGAGAGAGAGAGAGAGAGAGAGAGAGAGAGAGAGAGAGAGAGAGAGAGGAGTGTGCAGGGAGAGTTTGAATCTTGATTTCTGATTAATTTGCTTTCAATATTTTTTTTTTTAATTTGATGAATTTTGTTGTGTGAAAAATGTCGGATCTTTACGGAAGCAATGAATCTGAAGACATGTCGTCTTTCCTTCAAATTCTTCTCCAAAACTCGTCGTCTTCCGCCGCCACTAGCGACAGCACTGCGGCGGCCGGAGGCTTGTTCGGCGGCGGAGGGGCGGTGGCGGAGTCCTCCACCAGCATCAGTTTCTCTGATCCCAGCTGCTTCTTCGCTAGAGAATCTGGTGGGCCGAGAGGCAAGAATCTCGCTTCCACTTGTGAGGTAACAACAATTTTTTCGCAAAATATGTTAAATTAGATAGAAATTTCTGTGAATTTTTCTTGTTGATTAATAGCTTTCCTCACTTGCTCATTTAGTGAATAAAGTTTCCATTTCTATGTTGCTTATTAAGCTTATCTGTAGTTATAATGTCGCACCTAAATCTTATTCGAGAGCTGTGATTGCAATTTCGACTTTGGCTGTGATCCTTATGTGATAATGATCTCTTTGACTTGAAATTCCATTCCTCATTTTTTTGATTTTTTTGATTTTTTTTTTTGGTTTTTGGTTTTGGGAATTGATCAATGATAGGGAGGTGAAACTTGTGATATACCGGTGAATCCGGTTCCACCGCGTTCTTCAAAGAGAAGTAGAGCTGCTGAAGTCCACAATTTATCAGAAAAGGTTTGTGATGATCTGAGTTTATTAACTGTAGTTTGTGAAGATTTAGATTTCTACTGTAAATTTGTCTAAAACCATTAGCTATCTTGAACAGAGGAGGCGAAGTCGGATCAATGAGAAACTGAAAGCACTTCAGAATCTGATTCCAAATTCTAACAAGGTGTTATAGCACAACATTTCCCTGAAATTCTGATTCTCTTTATCTAGAATGTTCTGCATTGAATTTTGAGCTAAAATGTGAAGATTTTGTGTGTGTTTCCTAATGCTAGACTGACAAGGCATCTATGTTGGATGAAGCCATTGAATATCTCAAACAGCTTCAACTGCAAGTTCAGGTTTTCGTCTCTCTTCTCTATAAACACCTGCTTGCGCGGTTTCAAAGTGAACGTGCTCCTTACTTGTGGCCTTATTTTCAGTTCATTCTTGATGCTATTCCATTCTCCGTCTCTGAAATTCAATTCTTTATCTTTGTATGCAAGTTCTTTCCTTGTATGTTGAATTCTGTTTGTGAGTAGTAAGAAAATTGCATAATCATTTTGGAAGAAAGAATGGTTATCTGCATATAGTTAATTTTTTTCCTCTAGATAGTTTTGGTCCCTATCATACGGGGTTGCAAATAGAGAAGCCATCTAAACGATTCACGTGCTCTGCCAATTCCTTTCGTATTGAGATTTGTCTGCAATTTAACCTTCTTATTCACGGCTTCCTATATTATACTCGGAGCACAGCTCTTCATCCTGTCGATCTTATTTCATTTGTCTAGATGCCTTCCACTTTTGTTCTCAAGCATGATGACTAAACTTGCAAATAAATAGCTTTCCTCCTCACAGAAGCCCCTCAAATTGTGTAATTTAGGTATCTAACAAATAGAGACTACATAGTCATATTCAATTCTATGTATGCATTTCTTTACAAATTTCATATGCAGCATTCATTTAAGCATCGCATTTTCCCTCTTTCAAGATTTGAACTTCAATTTCACAATCTTGTATAATGTATGTTGAAGTTCTAGTGGCTGAAATACGTGTTACATTTTCAGATGTTGACAATGAGAAACGGGTTGAGTTTGCATCCCGGCTACTCCCTGGGGTCACTGCAGTCAATGCTAGCACCCTCAGCTGGTCTTGACATTGACGAAGGCAATCCACTGCTGCACTCAAACAGAGGCACGGAGGCACTCTCTAGGGACCAAGACATCTTTTTGCAGAGCTCCGTTGCACCCATGGACCTCGGCCCCTCAACCCTACCAACACTCATACCCTCTACACCAAACGCTACCAACTCTGCAATGCTCCCGAGCTATGCACCCCCGTTGCAGCAGAACCGTTATGGACTGCTCAACCATATAGCATCCACGAAGGTACACTACTGCTCTTTTTTTTGAGTGAGCCAGTCGTATCACCACCACCGTGACCAACACTTTTCATCCTCTGCTGCAGGATATTTGCAGGGATGACACGTTGTCAAGATTGCAGCTCGATATAAGCTGCTCGGGCAACAATTCGTCGCCGGGGGTGTCTTCATAGTAGTTATAATGAACAAAGAAAATAAGAAATACCAATTTGAGAGAGGCGATGTTGTTTCTAGTTATGGAAATGATGTCAAGTTAAAGATCATTGTTTAGAAGTATTGGATATTGGAAATACAGACTGTTAACATACTTGTTTTTCTTCCTATTATTAAAACCTCTCTTTTTTTTTTCACATAATTGATGTTTTTGGTTAATTACTAGATTAGTTTCGAAAAAACATTGGATGATGTGATGTTGCAGGAGCTCAAGATGATGTTTTAGGACCTAAATGTGCGAATTTTGGTTAGATGTGATAGTGTAGTTATTCGTTGAAGGAAAAATGTCTTACCAACTAAGTTACGATTCATTGTTTTATATTATTTATTGGTTTATAATCTTGCATTTTTTTTTATCATTGTATAAATTGTTAAAGAAATGTATTGCGACATTGAGATTAAGAAAATGTATTCCATTTTTCTTTAAAATATACAATTTATATGCATTTATTCTATTTTGAACTTTATTTACTATTCCAAACATCATTTTCACAAATGATGAATAAAGTCATTTTAGTGAAATAATTTTTTTAATACACTTCCGATTAAGATAGTAGACTAAATTTTGGGACATCCTGAACAGCAATAAAAAACTAAGTCGAAAAACCATTTTGAAGAGTGAGATTTGGATCATTGGAGGATATCTGAAGTGCAAAACAATTGAAAATAATTGGATTGGGCGTAGAGGAGTTATAAATGTGAAACCGTGATATGTTTTTTTGTGTTAATTAATTTTAGGATCCTTAGTATATATCGTATTTAAAATTTGACAATGGAGTAATCTTTTTCTTTGTAATGTATATAAACTTAATTTTATATGGGCTGCATGGTACGGCCATAATAATTAACTCTATTAGAGTTTAATAAAACTCAATTTACAAATTATTAAGTTGTGATTATAAATTAATAAATTTTCACTGTAGATTGATAAATAATAACTATAGGTTACCGAACTCTAGTTAATATCTAATTAATTATTAATTAAAAATTAGCTAAGGTTTGCGGAGGTGCGCAGTCTATATATGGTGAGATATAATACTTCTCATCGCAAAAAGAAAAGAATAAAACTAAAAAGAAGAAAAAAAAGTACATTAAATTAGTAAATAAAGAAATTATTTTGATCATAATTTCGACTAGTGCTATTACAACCACCCTAGACCACACGAGTTTGTCCTATTCCACTGCACTAGTCACTGTAAAGTGTACACTACACTGACTACAGTATCAGCTCATAAATCTTCCAATTACCAACTTTTATTTAAATAATGTACATATGTATCTTATCCCTGTATAAAGTAACCAAAATAAAATAAAATGAAACCACACCAACCAACCATCATAAGCAATCATCATTACCACTCCATATCTGTACAAACAAATCCAATAATTAGGTTAGC
>JAYDZE010536772.1:0-15046 GCA_034509125.1 Monilaria moniliformis
ATTTTAAAATATATTTTTAGTTTATATTTTAAAAAGATATATATATATATATATATATATATATAGAGAGAGAGAGAGAGAGAGAGAGAGAGAGACAGTTGAGTTCATTTCTGAACACAATTCTATTGCATAACTAAGATTATATCATGACCATTAGATTAAATAATCGGACCGTTAATATTGCGCCACGTGTCAATAACGTCAATGTAGCAAATAAATGAAAAGGGTAAATTAGTAGCACAAAGATGACGGTTTTATCAGTTTAGCGTTAATTTCGGAAGTGTGTATCTAATTAGTCAACACAAAGATATGTATCAGTATACTACTATACATAAATCAGTACACTTTTGTACATAAATTAGTTGAGCTTTTTCATTTCAATTGGCTCTTACTTGGGGATGTATTCATTGGATTTTCATAATATTGTTTGGTAATATTATAAGTCCGTAAAATGTGTGTGGTGTGAGTGTCAAGGCCACACATTTTTATAGGTATATGTGTGTTAAAACAGGTGATCCGATGTTTCTGAATTATCAAGAATATATTTGCTTCTTCTTAGTACTGCTGTGTGCCGTGCCATATAGTCGATCATTTAAAAAAAAACCTTATTTATTGAAAATATGAAATAACACATACACTCAGAATAAATTAATTGGTCATTACGATATTTATATTTTAATTTTACGTGGTGCTCAATTTCTTCATTTTCTATGTTCGGTTGAATGTCATATTATATATTGTTCTTTCTAGCTAGGTTAATTTGATATTTTTCTGCAAAAAAACGATGAGATTTATATTTTTATAGTTGCAGAATTTTGGCCTTTCCAAACTAACCTTCATTATTTTATAAAGAAAACAAACTTCCAAGTTGTTCCCAATTTTTTTGTAAAAGTCTATATATATATGGTAGTTGAGGTGCATCACTTTTCTATAATGAAAATAAACTTCCATTTTTTGTTTATTTCTATTTCTCAAATCCGAACCCAATCTTCTAAAATCAATAATATGCCATCCTTAGTTTAGTAACTGTAAATAATGAAACTCACACCCAAATAATAGAAATAATAATGAAACTCACACCTATAATAAATAATTGAAATTTAATAGTACTATATAAAACTAAATATGTGAAATGGGCTAATTGCAATGGTTTGGTCGAGGCAGTTTCGGACTAATGTGCCATAAACAAGTGGGAACTCTCCTTGTCCTTCTGAAACGATGTCCACATGAAACATGACATGATTCCAACAAAAAGTTTATGTAATAGTTCGTAAATTGGTTTCTAATTAATTCAGAAAAGTGATAATCATTCATTTAGCCTCCAATTAGAAGTGACAATTATCCTACAAAAATTAATAATTATACTGAAGAATAGTGATAATATGATTATTCTACTTTATAACTAAAAAGTGACACTAGATAGCCTCTTTGATTATATTTCAATAAATTCAATTTGTTGGGAAATCGACGGATTTTGTTATTATTGTCAAATCACTCATTTCGGTTTCTATGATACTACATACTCAATAGCCAATATACGTTTATTTCGTTGATTTTCAAGTTTTACAAACACTTTTTTTTAAATAAAATAAAATTATATCTCGTATCACAAGAAATTAAAACGAATATTTGTGCTGATTATTAATCATCATTACAAAAACTTTAAAATACAGCTCTAATTCACCCTAATCGTGAAATATTTCTATTTATACACTAGTGGCTTGTACTGTCAAGGTTTTTTTTAGATTTTTCTTTTCTTTTTCTCTAATAAAATCCTAATTCACATGCACACGGACATCATAAATATAACAAGATTTTACATCAATACAATGTATGACATTCCATCTAATATGTGGCCAATTTTAATAAATGCATCATTCATCAACATCCTAATAAAATAAATTTATTTTTCTCTCTTATGAAGTGGATGCAAGATGGGCCTAAGTAATTGTCACACTCGTTAATAGATCAAAGAGGAGATGTATTTTCTAAGTTCACATGGGGTGTTGAAAGTGTTACGAGAGCAACATGGAGGAAGGGACAGAGAAGAATCATAGAAATTCTTACCACGTATATAGTGCTCGCTCTTGAAATGGTATCAGCGGAGAATATTAGAGTTCTTTAGTTAGTGTGTGTTACTTGATAGACGTAAAGTTTGTGCAAATGAGTAGGTGAAACATTTTCAAATATGTAGAAATATAAGTCGGATGATAAGATACGAGTAAAATAAGTCTATGCTGAACATGTTTTCAGAAAGCAAAAAAAATATAAAAATAATGTGGAAAGGTCTGTCAAATTGAACTATGTATAGTAAATGCTATGACTATTGAAGAAACTCCAGACAGACGTTATTGGTGCAAATATGTATACTAAAATTATGAACAATAAATTACATAGATGGATGGTGGCGAACAAGAGAAAACATGCAGACTAATTTTGGACCAACATATATTTGTTACTTGGGCCGACATTTAAATATTTTTAGGTAATGTTATAAATACATTCTATCAAGTGCCTATCAAACATACCGACAAATTGTACCAAAATTGTTTAAAAGATAAAACAATTATAAGATATTAGAATAAAAGTTTATATATATATATATAATCATAATACTAACGTGAACTTAATAATCGATGTTTTGCTCATCAACACATATTTGAAATTCTATATGTTATTTCTCTTGATCACTTCTCTATGAATTTACGAAATCAGAAAGAGATAGAGATAGAGATACATATGAGATAATTGTCGAAATTGAGTAATTCTAAGTCCACGAAAATGAATCAAGAATGATTTAAAAGTACAATTTTAACTTGTAATTGAGAAACTTCTCTACAGAAAAAAAGGAACATAAAAAAGAACAAAGAGGGTACTAAAATCTATTATCTATTACATATATAAAAGGGAAGTTCTCTGAAAATAAAGGGAAGTTTTCCCAATATAAATAATGTATTTTATTTGATATTTTAATAAATATATTATTCTATTTAAAAATATTTGTATGCATCCTTTAATTTAATTTGACTAATTAAATTTTAAACAATTAATCAACCAAATTTGATATCTAATAAGAAAATTAATTATTAAAAATGGATGCTAAATAGAATATGAGAACAGAATGTGGTTATAAAAGATTTTAGATATAAAATATGTGATACTTCACTTTAGAGTTTGTAGTTAGAGATGCCTACACTTTATCGTCCTGATTGCGATTAATCAAGCCATAGATGAAGATTATGGAACACTAGTTAAGCGTTAATAAATTCTAATTAAAATGGTAGTTAGTGGTTTAATCAAACTATAAGGCGAGAATTAATGAATACCGGCCAATGGAAAAATAGTTAACCCTAATTAACTATTAATTAAAAATTGCGGCTGTCCTTGCTAGTGAACTTACCAGAGTTTTTGCGTTCTCCGTATGGATTCTAAGCAACATTCCGATATTAGAATTTCACTCGCATGCCGTTTTTCAAACTTCGATTGAAGGCTAGAGTGTTTTTCACAAGGTTTGGTTGTTGAACTCAAGCGAAAGATCAGCTCATATAGTTTAATTAAATGAATAGTCGTCTGTGTGTTCAACTTTTATCGTTTTTAAGATGATATCTTTAATTTTAGTACCTTTTATTTAAAATTCTCTAACTTTCTGTGTTTTTTCATGAAATGTTATTAATTTTCGTTTTTTCTATAACAAAAATTCAAATTTTCTGTGTTTTTCATGAAATGTCCCACTAAATAAAATTTGGTGACAAAAACCTAATTCATCTCATCGAAATCTGATTCACCATATGAAACGACATCGTTCCACCCAATAAATTAAAAAAGTGAAAATCAAAACAAAAATTTCACCTTAATAATACAACAAATTCATGTAAAAAAAACAACAAGCATTTCACTTTAATATTGAAAAAAAACAAATTTAAGGACCATTGTTCTTCTTATTGTCACAATTTTTGTTGTTGTATTATTGAGGCGAAATTGTTATTATTTTTAAAATTTTGGGATAAAGCAATGTTGTTTGATATGACGATTTAGATTTTGATGATGTGAAGAAACTTTTCGTCATTGAATCTTATATAGCATACATATTACGAAAAATGCTGAAAGTTGAGAGTTTTTGAATAAAAAACGAAAGTTAAGGATATTTTATGAAAAAGAAAAACTGATAAATTTGAGTGTTTTAGATTGAAAAATAAAAACGTTGAAAATTGGGTATACAAAACATTATTAAGGGCACCCGTATTGCAGCCAACAATGGGGTCGGAAATGCGGTGTGACGAAAGACGAAGCGTTGCGGGGGTTAGCCAGGTCGGTAGCTGCGCTTGGCACTGCAAGCGTGGTCTGGCCACAAAGCGTGTGTGCCTCACTGCGCGACCTCGCGGCCAATCATGTGAGCGCGTGCACGCCATGCATGCGTCACGCACACTCGTGTGTCATCCACATTTTTTATTTTGCGCCAATTTTTTTTTTAAAAACGTCGATCGTTGGCGAATTTTAATCAATTATTTTTCTTTTTACCATTTTGTAACAGTAGGTTTTTAAATTTGTTTTAGTTTCCCCTTCTATAAATACCCCTTTCCCATCATATTTCTCATATAATCCTAATTAATTCATTTTTCTTTCTATTCTTCCATTTCTTTACACATAAAAAATCAAAGGCAATGGATCCAAACTATCCCAACCCATTCAATCTCGACCCAAGAATGCAACAACAACCCATTTTTCATGCAGTTTTTGCAAGCAAGAGGTATGGATCCAAATAATCCCAACTCTTTTATTTTCGATAATTCCCAATCTTTTCCGATCACGGGCTCAAATTCCAGTTCACAAGGCCTCTCGGGGATCCATGTTGGTGACGATGACAATGGCGAGATGGAATGATCCAATTCGATGCAAGACAATAAAAATATTCATTGGGAGAAAGATAGTTATTCATTGACATCTTCGAATACCCGCTCATCGGCAACCTGCTCATCGGCAACCTCTAAAGGTCAAAGTTTACGGGAGAAGATCGCATATCCATACAACAACAAGACAAAACCTGCTGGAGCATTGGAGCGGGATTACGACCATCTGCAAATGCACTGGGCCTAAGTGCAAAAAGATATTTCTAAATTCGCCAGCTATATCAGCAATTTGCAGAAGATATGACCGAGCGACGCAAGTTGGGATGATCTTCGAAAAGAGGCTCTCAAAACTTTTTAAAAAACATTTCAAGTACGAGAAGGTGTGAGAAATTGTTAAGGACCACCTGAAGTTCACCACCTTCGAGCAATACTCAACTAGCAGGGACGCTGATGCCATTAATATTCATCCCGGGATGGAGGAGAGATTTCGCATAGAGCCGGTGCTAAGTGGGAGCCGTCTAATGGGCCGCAAAGCGGCAAAGCGGAAAGTTAAGAGGAAGACGACAATGAGCAGTGAATTCGCGGGTTTGGATCCTATGGTCTCTGTGGCCGAAAAAATGGATTCGATGCGTAGAGCAATGCTAATCAACATGTACGACAAAGCATTGTACAAAGACACGTTGAGAATGAGCGATGCCCAACAACAAAAACATGAAAAATTTGTCGACCGAATGAGACGTAGATTAGGATTTATGTGATTTTTAATTTGTTCTATTTATTGTGATTATGTAGTTTTTTATTTTAATTATGTATATTTTTCTATTTTAATTATGTAAAATTTTGAAATTTTAATAATTTATATCAATTTTAGAAATATTGTAATTCAAATAAATATATAAAATTAGAAATTAATAAAAAAATGATGAATTAAAAATGTAAGTAGTGAGACCATGAATAATAAATATCTGATTGAATTTATGGTTTGTGATTGTAGATATTTGTGGTGAGATTGATTTGAAATGCTGTCATAATATGTGAATAACAGAAATTTGATTGAATTATTTAGCATGAATTAATGGTCAGATTTGATTTTTTAGCGTGAGTTGGGAATGATCTAATCTTTTAATTAATTAATTAATTAATTAATTAATTAATAATAATTATTATTATTATAATTATTATTTTATAGTAATTAAATTGGGATAATAACTCGAGAAATCTTGATTTACAAGCGACTCGACGGAGAATATGATCGTGATTGAAATGGATGATCCTATGGATAAGTCAAAACCCGATAAAGTTTTACCGCCGTAAAATCCATTTCCTTTTTTCACTTCAAATTAGGCTACGCAGACTTGTCCGAATAGATCAGTAGTCTAATTAAATATGTTCCTTCCACGCCAATTCCTTCATATATAAAACAGATTTCTAACTCCATACGCATCAATCCAATACAGATTCAAAAACTGAAGAAACCTAACATCGAACACAACGATGGAATTTCACCAAATATCTTCGTCTCTGAATCAATTCAGAGCTTCGGCTAATTCCCACTTGTCTCAATTCGAGCCTCTCGCGCTGCTTCTCATACCTCTATTGACGCTTTTCTTCGCCCGATTAGTTCAGTCGATTCTTGTCGTGGTTTCCGAGAAAGGCCTCAAATCTGCGGCGGTGGAGTTGGTCATGGCTTCTGTCAAGTAATATCTTACATTTTCTTCATATCGAGCTTGTGAAGGAATGTTTTCTTTGGACTAATTTATCAATTTATTCGTGCGTGTGCGTGTGCGTGTGTTTGATTAGATTGGTGCCTGGTGTGCAGAGCTATATCGATGCTGAAAAGCAAAAGGTACGTGTAACTTCGAGTATTTTGGTTGTTCATATTTTATATTTTGCTGGTTGCTTCTGAGCGTGCTTCGAATTTTATATTTTTGTTGTTTGGTTAATTAATGATTTGGAATTTTTATGTCTCGAAGTTTGAAATGAAATGATGAGGTGTAATTGTTGCATTAACTGAAGTGCCAGAGGAAGAGAGGAGCAATTAATATAACAGTGGGCCTATATAAATAAAACAAAACTGATTTTCTGAACCAGCATACTTCATTAATATCTGGACTTCTTAATGGGGACCGATTGTCTGGTTTTCCCTGGGTGATGAGATAAATATTTATGTCTATATGATGAATCATGCTGCGTATACTTTGGTTCCTGTACAGAAATGTTTGTTCAAGTTACTGAGCATAGGTGGTGGCCTGGGGTGTTACAATATGTTTTCTTATTGATTGAATAAATAATTTAGACCTTCATATAAACCATTGACTTTTCTAGTGCAGGTTGTGGATAAGTTGCAAGGATCTGGTAAATCAAAGAGAGATGGTTGGAGGACTGAGTTGCCTAGGGCAGGCTTAGGAAGTGAGGTTATTGATAAAATGAAAGATGAGAAGCTAAAAGATGTGGCATGGCAGGGCAAATGTTCTGGTACAGTGTATGTCTTCCGTTAATCATATCACCTTCCACACTTGTTACCTGATGTTTTATATAGAAACTCTTTTTCAGCTGCAACTCATAGTTCAGGTTTTCTTAATTCTATGTGTTTCGTTCAGATACATTGCAGGAAGCGAACAGGAAGGCCATTTTTCTTTGATCAATGAGGCATGCTCCATGTCAGTAAGATATATCTTCTTACTACATTTTCTGCTTACCAATTTCAGCTTTCATGAATAGCCAGAGACTCATGTCAACAAATGGAAAAACTGCTCACCTCTTGGTTTGAAGTGTGGTATAATCACCATACTGATGCTCAATCAGCTTACTGGGAAATATAATTAATATTCCTTTCCTTGGTAGAGGAATCTGCCACATTCTGATTACTCCTAAATAATGTTATTTTTCTGGCTTCATGAACTAAGAATCTTGGTATGGATGGGGTAACTTATCTGCTCTTATAAGATTTTTGAATGTCTTTCCAGGTTTGCGCATTCCAATCCTTTGCATCTAGATGTATTCCAGAGTGTAGTGAAGTTTGAAGCAGAAGTCGTGGCAATGACAGCAGCCCTGCTTGGGAGTAAGGAAAAGGCTTCTGGCGGGCAAATATGTGGAAATATGACATCAGGAGGGACAGAAAGTATATTATTGGCAGTGAAAACTTCACGGGATTATATGAAAACTAAGAAGGGAATAACTAACCCAGAAATGTCAGTGAAACTTTCACTGTTGTTATATCCAAATTTGTTTTATGAGAGGTTACAGAACTGATTCAGTTTCTGCCTTTCCGATAATAGGATTATACCGGTTTCAGCTCATTCAGCATATGACAAGGCTGCACAGTATTTTAAGATCAAATTGTGGCGTGTTCCTGTGGACCAAGATTTTAAAGCTGATGTTAAAGCCATCAAACGACATATTAACCGGAACACAATAATGGTTAGACTCTATTCTGATACTTTTAGGCTGCATTAGTTCACATCATCTAGTTGTTTATGATATTTGCGTTTGATGTTGTAAGACGTCAATGGAACAACAATAGTATTTTGGATATTATGCCTTAACATATGTGCATTTTGGTTGAAATAGAGTTAATTCAATGTCTATGCCAGCTCGATTCAAGTGAATTTCAAAGTTTTGGCTTTCAATCTAAAGCTTCGGATCTATTTTATGTTGCCTATTTTAATGAGTCACTACGTGTTCTGCAGATTGTTGGATCAGCACCTGGCTTCCCTCATGGAATTATGGACCCAATTGAGGCATGCTGTCAACTATTATATAATTTCTTGTGCAACTTGAGCTTCTTTTGCTTTAAAGAAATCTTGACGTTATGATTCTCTTTGTAGGAGCTTGGTGAGTTAGCTTATACCTATGGGATCTGTTTGCATGTTGACCTTTGCCTCGGTGGGTTTGTGTTGCCTTTTGCTCGTAAGCTTGGGTATGTTGCTAAATGTTCAGAAATGATTTGCTGAGTGATGAATCTTATGATTCTTATTTCGAATTGTTTCAAATTCTTTCCTGCATTTGTGATGCACACCTTCTACCTTGTGATTTTTGGAGATTGTTTTTCAACTCCCAAATATGATCATGATATTAAAGCAGTGTTGAATAATTTTTTTATCTTATATTGTGTGGAATATCTTATTGTTCATTGTGTGGAATAATATTTCGTAATAACATCTGACTTTGTCTCCTAGGTATCCTGTGCCACCATTCGATTTCTCTGTCGGAGGAGTAACATCCATATCTGTGGATGTACACAAGTATGGGCTGGCTCCTAAAGGAACAAGTGTGGTTCTATACAGGGATCATGACATACGGAAGGTACTAGATAAACTTGCTTGTATTTTTTGTTAAGACCAAGTGGCTGCAAAAAGATATTTCTTTTGGTCTTTACATTAAGATGGTGTTTGGCAAAGTTTATTGAAAAAAGGAGCTTATAAGCTCTGGTAAAATATATATTAGAGCTAATAAAATGGCAACTTATTTCCAAAATATGATGTTGAAGTGTTTGGATGAAACCACTTTGAAGATGCTAGTGATGTCATAGTTTGAATTAAAATGATAATAATCAAAGGTATTACAAATAAGTTTGGGTCTTACTTTTCTAGAAACACCTTAGTAGCTCCTTATATTCCACTCAAGTTTTAGAAGCATACAAGTGTCCAGACATCTTGTAAGATGTTTTAAAGAGCTCATAAGCTTTGCAAAACACCCTTGAAATCTCTCGCTCTCTCTCTCTCTCTTTATATATATATATATATATATATATATATATATATAAAAGCATTTCACACTTTTGGTCCATCTGTTTGATAACTCCCTGTTATAGTTTTTATTTTGTTTCTCAATGTGCATCTTTATTTCTTTTTCCTTCAATTTGGCCTTCTCTGATCTGTTTGTTGTTCTCAAACCACATACAGGGTTAAATTCCAGATACTGATTAGTGATTACACATTTCATCTAGCAATTCTTCTGATATACATTCTCTCCTTCTCACTCAGTCTGCTATGCCTGCCTATCATTTCTTTGGCTGTATTAACTGTCTCTGTATTTTATAATCTTTACTGATATTCCTGCCTTGAACTCTGCTGGTTTATTGTGGTGCTGGATCATTTGGCAATTGAACTCTCTTGTAAAGCATCAATTTGTTGCTGGTGAGTTGCTTTTTCCACCCAATTTATGCCTTCCAAATAAGGTGGCACTCATTGTCTATAGGGAAATGAAATCTATAAAGCATTTAATTCATGCAGCTCTGTAGAGGCACCATTATATATATCATGACACTTTTGACTTTGTTTTTTCTTTTCATTCACATGCATACTCTATCACCAATAATTTTTACTATGCATATTTTTTTTCTTCTGTCCAGTCACTGATTGGACTGGTGGGCTCTATGTATCTCCGACAATTGCTGGAAGCAGGCCTGGAGCGCTGATAGCTGGAGCTTGGGCAGCAATGATGTCCCTTGGGTTAGAAGGTTACAATTCTCACATTCATTGCTTGTTTAATGTTGCTGGTCAAAATCAAGAGTCAAGTGCGTTTCTTGTGACTGAATCACAAAAGATTTGGTGAACAGGTTATCTAGAAAACACAAGGAAGATCATGGAAGCGTCAAAGAGACTAGAGAAGGGGTAAGCTGATCAACTCAACTCTTCAAAATGTTATTGCCGCATTTATACCATTATTGCTTCCACTGCAGGGTGCGCGAAATTCCAGAATTGTTCGTCATTGGAAGGCCTGATATGACACTTGTGGCTTTTGGGTCCGACATCGTGGACATATTTGAAGTGAACGATATCATGTCATCGAAAGGATGGCACTTGAATGCACTGCAGAGGCCTAATAGGTAACATTTTCTTTTTTCTCTGTCCTAGTTTTGAATTTAGTTGATATTATCTTGATCTTTCCGTGTGCTCGTCGTTGTATGATTGATTGTCGCTCAGCATCCATATCTGTGTGACTCTTCAACATGTGAATGTGATTAAAGATTTCATCAAGGATCTGACAGATTCTGTGCAAACTGTAAGTCCGTTATTATCCTCGAACATGTATATGTCAAGAGAAAAGATGTGATTGTGTATAATATTTGGATGAAATGACAGGCGAAGGCAAATCCAGGGCCTATGAAAGGAGGGCTTGCTCCAATATACGGTGCTGCTGGAAAAATGCCGGATAGAGGAATGGTTCAAGATTTGTTGGTCGATTACATGGATAACTCCTGCTAGCTCAATCTGTATCCCTAATTTTCTCTATTTTACATTCATTTACCATTGCCCTTCTTTATATGTATATTATTTCAGACGAATAAGACATTCCATTAATCTCAAAAATTCTGCATGACTTGTTTACAACATTATGACCCTCTTCATAAGAGAGAGACAGAGACTACAAAACACGACTCTGCTTCTGATAGTCCATGGAGATGTAGAAGCGTTGATCAACACCAGTAGCATCGCCACTGATTCTTGTAGCTGCACGTGTTTTCTTTTACTTCAGGCCTCCACTATTAGATTCCGTGAAGTGGGCATTGATCTAATTTTTTTGGTGGGATTATGAGACTGGGAACAAGTTTCGGTTGAAAATCTGCAATCTCACATTCATATCCAAAAAAATTCTCAATGCCATAGCTGACAAGGATTTTGAACTCACCTTTTTAATTGGTAAAAAACACTTTACCATCCCAATTATGTGTCTTTTTAAACTTTGCCATCTAAACTATCTCTTGTGACATTAAACCACGCAAATATTGTGGACTCTTCACCGACTCCCTCCCTCTCATTCAATGACTCTTCGAACCTAGCCTCTCATACTTTTGTAACCAATACGAATCTGTGGTCGGGAAGTTGGGGGTGGTTACGATGGAAGAAGGGTCTGAAAAAAAGGAGTAGGGTTGGCGAAACAAGTGCAGAAGGCAAGTCTCCTGATAACCCACTGACCCTATCGGTCATCGCGGTGGGGTGACATCCTCTGAGAAGATAGGGCTTGAAATCACAAGATCTGACTAGATCCGACAACTTACGGTTTTCACCCACAAGGCCTCGAAAAAAAAAAAGTTAATCGGACAAGAGATGAAAATTATGTCGGAAAAGAAGTTATAAGAAGAAAGATAGTGAGTGGGTGATTGGAGGCGGGACAGTCGTTAAAGAATTGAAGGTCGGCTAAGGTTTTCTCCAAAAAGGTCTGGACTCTGGAGAGAAAACAAGGGGTGGGTGGGGGTGAGAGTTCGAAATATTTTAGGAGATGAGAGGTGATGGGTCGCGAATAGAGAGGGTGTTAGTGGGGGATTTTTTTAATTATAAGGTTTAATTAGTGATATTAAGTGTGTTCGATTCCCCATATTTTTTCTCAAATTAGAAATGTGTCATCTTGGTTGAGACAAACTAAAATGGAAACTGAGACATCACAAATGAGACGGATGGAGTATTATTATTATTAAAGGTTGTGATCATTCGAATTATCTTGCTTATCCAAAGTGTTTTGTGGTCTAAAAGTAACTACCTATCCATGCCAACGCGTGATAACATATTTTTGTTTCTTTAATATGCCCTTTATTAAGGTAATTAGGTGTCATAAACAAGGGTTAGTGATAGGCTGACATGTTGTTGAAGTGATTATGAATGTGGAGATATGTCATATTGATATTTATGAGCTCCAGAACACTTTTTACACGCAATGCGTCTCGCGTGCGTCTCTTCCCAAAGGGACAGGCCACACGGGCCGCGTTGTGGATGACCTTATTTTTCTTGTCAATTGAGGAAATACTATCACCAGCCATTTGTCCTTGTGCTCATTTTAGCCCCCATGATTCTAAAAAATGTCTTATTTTATTTTGGGCGATAGCTTAGATAGATCAAAATAATATAGGCTGATTATGTAATTCTTCAAATATTGTCAATATTTTGGAAATGAGCTTTCACGCAAGCTACTTATAGAACTTAAAATTAAGCAGGAGAAGATTGGTGAGAGATAAAGATTGAAATGGTTTCGAAATATTTACACAAATTATTGCTAATATTTAATGTTCTGCTGCACAAGACTTTATCCTAAACTCATCTATATACAATATACTTCACGGCCGGAATTAGGTATTACTACTCCCTACGTTCCAATAGAGATCGACACATTTTTTGGATGGCACATGATTTTAGGAGCTATTGTTTATTGTGTTTAAATAGAGAGAGAAAAATTAGTTTGATTTTTTTTTAATTCATCAAATTCATTTAACTAATTTAAAAAATTTTCATCCAATTTTCATTCAATTAATTTCATTAGTTAAAATTGGATACAAATTGAACAAAATATCATCCAAAAAACTGAAAATTTTCAATTTCTTCTAAATTTACACTTATGTTTTTTAGATGGGTTTTTACACTTAGGCAATGTTTGGTAGGATGGATAGCCCAAGATAAGCTTTGCTTTTCTGGGTTCAATAGTGTTTTTATGTGTGTTTGGTAGCACATGAGTAATATCTGCTCGGCCTGTGTTTGTGGAAGGCCCAAGATAATAAGCCCACTTTTCCACTGTTCCTTTTGGATATGTATCGCACCCAAAAGGTGCGATAGCCAAGCATTCTACAATAGTAACCCATGATAAGTCCTCTTCTTCCTTCTTTACCCATGTGCTGCGGCGTTCTTCTGTGCAAGAAGAAGACACAAAGAAGTTTGGATCCATAAATAATGCTTAGGCAGTTATTTCAATGAGCACAACAGAACGAAGATTAATTTCTATAATTTCAAATCCTTATTCTTATCGAAGAGAAGGAACAAGAAAAAAAGATTTTGTCTGTAATTTGTTTTCGATTTTGGTTCATTTATAAGATTGGAGGTGACCTTCAGTAAGTTTTAGTCTAAAGATCTGAGCTTTATTCTTGTCGAACTCGAATTTTTCCTTGGATTTCTTTCTGGGCTTCGGCTGTTCGGACTCCGCGGCGCCTGGCATCCTAATTGCCGCTCGGATTCCGCTGGATGTGGTGGCGTTGGGATTGACATCATCTGGGTGAATGTAAGTGTGGAGGTCATGGAGAAATAAAGCTGAAATCTTGAGAAGAGAGAGGATGAGTGTAAGTGATATTGCAAATACTGCGTGCAGAAGGAAATTGCTAGTGGAAAATATCTCCCTTGTAAGCTTCATGGAGTTCACTGATATTCTCCGTTGTAAGCTTCAGGGAGTTCACTGCTCTCAGTTTGATGGATTATGATATGAAGAAGTCAAACTTAAAGATCTCACAATTTGGTTCTTAGTTTCTGATTGGATTTACCTGGGCTTTTCCAACTACTAGGTTTAATTTTTATTATTATTATCGATTCCCGTTGTAAGGTTCACTCTCGACAAGCTTTATATTTGTCATCATAATCATTTTAAATTTCATTTTGCTCATTTTTATTTTTAAGAAACTACGGCACTCGAAAAATTGGTTAAATTGCACCTTTATGGTTAATCAGTAATTAATATAAATCATTATTCGTTAATTAATATTGATTAATCAATAAATTAACCCCTCTCATTAGTTAAGATTGATATTTGGTCAGTTTATTAATTTATGTAGCCAACCATTGTCATTAATCAACAAATGAATAATTAAATTCAATAAGTTAATATTCAAATTATTATTCATTGTTAAAATCAAATAAATATAATTAAATTTTAATAAGGGCAAAAATGTCATTTTACATCTTATCTATAATATAATCTAACCTAACCTACTAAACACCACACTTATTTTTATCTCACCAATCAAACAATAACATTAAATTCTTATCTTGTCTCAACAGTAAATTTTTAATTTAAAGCCCATCTTACCTTATCTATCTCGCCTTATCTTATCTAGGCTACCAAACATACCCTATTATACAATATAATTACATCGTTAGCTAATACAGTATATACATTTTTATTGTATATGTGATTGCATAAAATCTATATATTCTTATTTTTTGCTATATTTAATATTATCTTTTATGCTATGTAAGCATCTCCATGCTTTTTTTTGTAATATCCCTAAAATGGCCTGAGTTAAAGATATGAATTTTCCGGTACGATAAGATCGCCGAATAGGGGTTTTCGGCGATTCTCCGAGGATAATTAATGAAATGAATCGAGATTGTAACACCCCCAATGATAGGTCTCTTCAAGATGTACGTATGTGATCGGACGGATGTACGAACGAGTTTAGATAAAGTGGTTATTTTTAATACGAAACGTTCGATTAGGGTTTT
>JAYDZE010536783.1:0-15046 GCA_034509125.1 Monilaria moniliformis
CAAAACCCCTCTCCAAATTATCATTCTCGCAGCAGCCTTTTATCAAAATCCCAAAGGTATAAACATCCAATCCAACTTTCCCCTTATATTTCTCAAAAACCAAGCCTTCTCAAAATGGCGTTCTTTTACGAGACATTTCAGCACAGAACTAAAAAGAATCGCCGACAGCGCAAACCCTCTGTCGATCATTTCATCAACCAACGGGAGAGAGCGCTCCACTGGCAGCTGCGCTTTAATATAAGCGTTTATTATTGTTTCATAAACGCGGCAGGCATCGCAAGAATTCGAATTGTTGGTCAAATACGGTACAAGAAAGCGATTGTGAAGAACCGGGCTGGCATTTTACGAGAGAGTACTAAAAAGATAAAGTTTTGGATTTTACACTATTCATATATTATTTATGGATTCATAATATTTTTATATTTTTAACCAATAAACAACACTCGTATTCATAGCCGTTAACTGTACATTCCCTTACACTATTTATAAGTTCTATCTTTTAATTTTTTATTCATTCTTGATTTCTATATTTATTAAATATTATAATTAAAATAATTTTTTGAATTAATAAAATATGTGAATTTCATTAAAGAACTGATAATTACATAATTAAAAATTCTAGTATTGCATAATTTAAAATTCTACAAACACATTATTGAAGATCGAGAATTATATACTTAAAATCCTAAGATTACATAATTAAAAACAAAAAAAATACTAATCATTCGGCAGCATATCCAAATTCTTTTGGAGATTGTGAATCAGTCTACAGTGCACCTCTAATTGTTGAAGCGTCATACCACTAGTGTCTTTGATATAGATTTTCACCAACAAGTTATACAAAAGGGTCATGTTGGTCGCCTTCATCACCTCCAGATCCGGTTGTAGAGGGGTCGCACTGCTCGAGGCCGCCGCTTTTTCATTTTTCCTTGCCGCCTTCTTTCCAGTCAGACGGGCTCGACTTGACCCCCAACGACCCCTTGCTCGTGCCTCCAAATTCTTCGCACTGCTTGTGGAGTAGTGGCTGCTCAAGGTATGCTTCGTGCGCTTCAGCCGAATATATGTCACCCGTCCACTTGTTGATATTTCGAACCCTATTACAAGTGGCGACATACTTGAACGGCCTATCGTTGTCGTGTTGGTAGACTTGCATGGCGGATTTAAGAATTTAATCTCGCTTGAGCCGCTTGGCCAATCTTTCTCCAAGTTGTTGTGATGCCGCAGAATTTGGAGACTTCCAGGCAAACTCGGTCAAAATGAACCCGAATCTTTTTCTGCTAGCGCGTCGGGACGGCCTTTGGTCAGTTTGCACAGTGTATGCAGTGGCAACTCTATCCCAAAAAACATTAGATTTTTTTTTGTTTCCGACGATCGGATTTTCGCTTATGTCAACATACATCTCAAAGATCCATTTCGTTTATTCCAATGTGTATGCAGCTCAAATGTCGCGGTCATCTGGCTTATCGTAGATGTCGATGTCGTCCAACTGTGGGTGGGGAGCTCGTGGGAGTATGCCCCTTGGAGCGTTGATGTTAGGTAAGTCGACAAGTAGGCATAACTCGGCGTGTTTGGACTGTAGCCCTCGCGAATGAACCAATCTCGCTATTGGTTTTGGTTGTCGTCGCTGGACATTTTGGCTCTCCAAAATTAAAATGGAATGAAGAAGATGAAGTGTTATGAATAAGATAAAATTGGGAGAAAAGAATGGTGTGAGAAATGGAACGAGGGAATGGGCGTATTTATAGGAGTTGGGATGAATAAAAAAATTAATAAAAGGGCTACTAGTTGTTGTTTGCCGCTGGTAAATAATATTTTTTCCAAATTTTTGAATTTTGATAAAATAAATAAATAAATACCTATCAAGTTGACGCCCACTCCCAGGCCCAGCGGGCGCAGCGCGCGCTATAATTGGCCGCGGAGGGGGGGCGTAACTGGCCAACCCGCCCACTTTTCCTCCGTCTCGCGCATTCTGTTTCGCCCGCCCTCTCACAATGCGTCTCGTGTTTGTCCTGTTAGTAATTCACGTCGTCATCTAATGACACGCAGCGGAAAATACAAACACGAATATGATCTAGATTCATAACTTATATTGTGAGTTGAGCAATAAATCACAACAGATAGAAACACTTACTTGTTGTGTAGTTTGATTTGGACGGTTTGATCGATTCTACCATTCTACCGGTGAATCCACTACTTTCGGTATCCACATGTATGTCAATCCGATGCAAGAACAATTCTCGGTATATAGTTCAATCAGAGAAAGCTAGGAAATCCTTGATTGAACATACGTATTATTTGTCTAACAAAAAAAATTCAATTCTTATATTCTAAACTAATGAACTGTTCTAAACATCTGTTCTCAATTTCTCTAGAATAGAGAAATACATATTAACAGCTCCATGGGCCCTGGGCCTATGAGCTTATAATATTTTGTCTGCATTAATTATTTAATGGAGCAACCTTAATTAATTAAAACCCAATATCATAATCTAGTCCATATATCTTTCAATCTCCATTTTGGGCTAGAATTAAATATAATACGATGCTCCAACTTATTACCCTTGAGCGGATCAAAGATACACATGAAGTGTGACCCTCCAGGCCCCAATTATCGACGATGAATCAAAGTCTGCCCAAAACTCCTAAATTGAGTTGTACAGCGAACAAAATATATGAATGACGTTTACGTGGATTCAGTAAACTAGCCTTTATATGAAGTTTATGTAATATCCCTTCATTCACAAACCACTTGATTGAGCCTAGGATCTTTAATTTGTCTATCAAAGTACCTCAATCACTTTATCTCATCTTTATTATATGACTCATTCAATCATATTCAATTACTTTAATTAAATACAACATTGCATTGGCCAGTGACTTAATGGTCAAATAATATAGAGAATTTGAGTGCTCTCTCAAAATTACAATCAATGGATGAATCTAATTTTTCGCTCAACTATCATTTTTATTTGCCTCATGGTGTACCCAACACAAGTTCGTGTCTTTGTCCTCCGAGGGGAGGCAAAGCATTGTACAAGGTCAAAGCACACCACTCAACAAACAAAATGAGTAATGACCTCAAATCAAAGGACTATCACATACTCTAAATACTAATAAACTGTAGACACCGAACAAACAGTTTAATAGTAGGGTATACCAATACTCTCCAAAGTGTTCATGTGTCCATCACATATATCAAATATCACGTAGTTGTGGGAACCACTAAATTTTCTAAGAATGTGATGCAGACCACATGCCAACTTATGACATATCATCAATATGATTTTCTTGATGATCATTGGTTATGGTTATTTTGTAATTACACTATATCATTAGTGTCTTTGGCATGCAATCTTTTCCCATAAAGTGGTTTACTTGTCATCTTTCTTTTTGAGACAAAATTCGCAAACACCATATGATTTGGAATCAAATGATGTGAGATAGTCTAACTTTCTCAATCTTGCTGTTATTTTTGTTAGGGTATATACTGAAAAAGCAAGGTTCGAGCTACTTTGTATTTGTAAACATTATTTCCCAATATATGAGGAGATTATTATTTTGTCACATTGGTTTGCATTTTGATACTTTGTTGTCTTACAAACTATTATAATAAAGCAAACAAGTCTAAGTCTTCTGCACTATAGACTAAGTGGGTGATCAGGTTATCACTGAAGGTCTCTCAGTCGGTTTCTTGCATAAGAAAACTTATAGTTGCACAACCTAGACAGACTTAGACAATCTATCGTAAAAGGTTGCAGTGTCAGTCTAAAAGTTTACTAACCTTGGTAACAAATGACACTAGTGTGGTACAGCACTGAATGAACTCACATTGAGATAAGTCTTTTTTGTTGATTACTGAAAGACGAGGTCTCGGTGATTATTTATTTCTTAACTTTTGTATATAACATTGAGCATACGATATTGATTATGCATTGCTTTGATTTATCAAAAGGTGCGAGTTTTTCGTACCCCAAGACTCCGGATATCTTGGGCAGTGGTAATAAATATCTAGAGGTGTTTTTGCACTGAATCGTATCACAGGAGAGTTCGGTTTGATAATATCCCCAAGAATAGTTCAAAAAATATTTTATTATATAGAAACCAGGTCGACTTGCAGTCGGGCGCGTGCAGCAGGGCGTCGGGCTGGGCAAGATCAAGGACTGCTCTCGGCAGACCTCGCGCAGCCGGTACAAGGCATGTGCGGAGTGGACACGAAACCTGCCGAGTTTTTTTGACGGCTCTCGGTAGTGCCTGGCCAGCAACACATGTGTGCTGGGCATCGCAGGTGCCGAGCCACTGGCATGCAGTGCGCGCAATCGTTGGGCGCCGAGCGAAGGGCAAGCGAAAGCGGGAAACTAGGTGTGGATGGCCGAGATTTCTCGGGAGCCCTCGGCGGGCGTTGGGCGAGCATGACGCACGTCAGGCCATGCGTGTACGCAAGGCTGTCTCAGCAGCTCTCGGTACGCGAGGCCGAGCGACGTCCCGTCTCGAGCACGTGGGTGCATTGGCGCCCAAGACATGCGCGCAAGGGCTGGTGGGCGATAGCGAGCAGATGTGCGCTATGCGCACGGCACCGGGGCTGGCGGTTGGGTGGCGCAAGCCACGACCTGTCCATTGCCATCTGACAGTGTCGTGTAGTGAGTTTGGTACTCTCGGTCGAGCAGTGAGAGTTCGAGGTGACGGCAATGCAGCAGTAGACGACGGTCCAACGGTGATTCCGAGCGAGGTGGTAGTTTGGTGGTTTTCGATATATTTTGAAAAATCTATCCAAAATCATAACATACATTGTTAAGATTTGTCTTGATAAGGTATGGTTGATTTAATTGTTAGGATTTGATAAATCTAATCTTTTAGATTTGATCAAATCTTTATGGATTTTATTTTACAATTATCTGGTTTGGATAATTTTATCAAAATGTAAAGGGTTGTAATTTGTTTATTTCTTACTTTATTTTGATAATTGATTTATCTTGTGATGAAGTGGATTAGTCTGTCTTTTTCTGCTTTATGTTTCGTTCAAATGACTAAGCGATAATCACGACTAAGTTTTATTTTCTTGAAAATAAATAAGTATTGTGTATGGTCTCTACAATTTAGTCTATTTATGAAGTAATTTCTAAGTATTTACCGACCCAACCTAGTGGGAGCTAAATTTCAAAGAAATTATAAGTTTATATTAGTAGACTTCTTAATTAATAAAACTAAGAATTTTATTTGTGGTATACAACCTTCCCTATAAGGAGTATCAAAATAGAATTAGAATTCTTAGTGGTAAAAATTGTGGTATGAGCTTAGATATAATTTGGTAGTTATGCCACCTTAGTTGTCTCTGGTCTATCTATCAAATCATGTGACCAAAATTTTTTGTTAAACATGTTTGGGTTTTGATCACCTTAGTGACTTGCTTAAAATTTATTTTACTGTTGTGAGATGCATGAATTGTTCTATGATTTTTGCAATTTATGTGTCAAGTATGTAATTTGACTTTAGTTTTATTTTCTTCTCAGCCTATTTTACAATGTCGTTCAATCCTCTTACGTCAATCGTAAAAGAAAACAAACTCAATGATTAAAATTATGTAGAATGGAAAAGAAATCTGGATATAGTACTAATAGCCGACGATATTAAGTTTGTTTTGGAAATTCTGCAGCGAATGTGGATAAGGAAGCATATGCCAAGTGGCGCAAAGCTAATGAGATAACAAAGTGGTATATTTGGGGTTCAATGTCAAATTTGTTTCAACATCAGCATCAAGCTATGTAGATAGCCGTTGATATGATGCTCAAACTTGGAAACCTTTTCGGAACACAGAATTGGACTGCCAAATCATGGGTAATCCGGAACATCATGAACAAGAATAAGAAGAAGGGCTCATCTGTGAGGAACTATGTTCTCGAGATAATGGGATATCTCAATGAGATAGAAATTATGGAAGGATCAATTAATCCAGAATTCCAGATAGATATCATCCTCTAGAGTCTACCTGCTAGTTATCAACAGTTCAGGTTGAACTATGATATGAATAAAAGAAGTTATTCACTTCCTGAATTGTTGACAGAGTTGCAATAGGCAGAGGGCCTAATGGCCCAAACTAGGCAAGCCCTGATTGCCGCTACTCGAGGAAGAAGAAAAAGAAGAAGGCATACAAGGCTCTTAAGAAAGGAAAGAGCAAGAAAAAGTGGGTTCAAAAAATCAAACTGGGAAATGCTTCAAATTCTGCAAGAAGGGACATTGGAAGTCAGATTGCCCACTTCTAAAGAAAGGCAATGGCTCAAGTATGTCTCAAGCTTATGTAGTAGAATCATACTTAACGACCGTTTCTACCCATTCGTGGGTAGTGGATACGAAAGCCACTGGTCATGTTTGCTTTGATCCATCTTTAATTTAGGTTACAAGGCAACTGCATGATGGAGAAATCTATATCTAGCTTGGGGATTCCACAAAAGTGACAGCTATTGCAGTGGGAGATATGTATTTACAGTTTTCTAGTGATAGACTTTTGGTATTAAAGAATGTTTTACTTGTACCTTCGTTTATACAGAATTTTTTCTATTTCTAAACTAATTTTTGATGGATATTCGATTTCATTTAATGATGATTGCATTATTGAGAAATGTGGTTTGTTTATTTGTCGTGGTACTGTGCAAAACAATTTATATACCATAGAAAATATACAAACCACACAATTAATTGAGTCTAGTAACACATCAACTTTCTCAAGAAAGATGAAGTCTCCTTCTATGGGAACGAATTAAATGCATTTATGGCACCTAAGATTTGGACATGTCAACTCAGAAGGATCCAAAGGTTGGTGGAGTCCAATTGAGGATCCAATTTTAGAACATTTTTCAACCTACGAATCCTATATGGAAATTAAGATGACCAAGAGGCCTTTTAAGGTCAAAGGAAATAGGGAGTACCATAGCTCATTCATCATTTTTATTGATGATTACTTAAAAGAAGGATTTGTCTATTTGATGTTCCACAAGTCGGAATCTTTTGAGAAATTCAAAGAATTCAGAGCACTTGTACATATGCTTCATAGTATGACAATCAAGTGTCTATGGCCTGACCGTGGATGCGAATATCTTAGCAATGAGTTTTTGGATTACTTGTCTGAAGCGGGAATATAATCCCAGTTGACTCGCCTGGCACACCTCAGTAGAATGGCGTGGCTGAAAGAAGGAATCGAACACTCCTAGAGATGGTTCGATCAATGATGAGTTATGCTCAATTACCCATTTCATTTTGGGATGCGTTGGAAACAACAGCCTAGACACTAAACAACCTACCATAAAAGTCAGTATTAACAACACCACATGAGTTGTGGACCGGGCGCAAGTCCAGTCTAGGATATCTTAAAGTGTTGGGTTGTTTAGCACATGTGTTGGAGAAAGATCCAAGTAAATTGGAATCACGTACTGAGGTATGTTTGGTTGTAGGATAGCCCAAAGAAACGAAGGGATATGAGTTCTACAGTCTTCGTGACAAGAAGGTATTCATTAGTACGAATGCCAAGTTTTTAGAATAAGACTATGTACAGAACCATAAACCCAGCAGTGTGGTTGCTCTTGAGGAACTAAGAGAAACCACAACACCCACCATTCAAGAAAACACAACAAATACAACAACTAAATCAACTTTTGTACCTCAGATTGTAGTGCTTCATCATAGTGGGATGGTTACTAGAGAACCTGATAGATACATTAGTCTAGGAGAGTCTTCAGACTCGGTTCCTGACCTAGATGAATTTGATCCCTGGAACTATAAAGAAGCTATAGGGGATCCATAAAGTCGCTCTTGGAATGAAGCGTTAGAATCCGAACTACAATCAATGATAGAAAAAGATGCTTATGATCTTAGTATCCTACCCAAAGGCTGTAAGGCCATTGGGAGTAAATGGGTATACAAGCGTGAACATGGACCTGACGGGAAGGTGAAAGTCTTAAAAGCACGGCTAGTGGCAAAGGGTTATTATACCCAGAGGAAATGTATCAATTACAATGAGACCTTCTCGCCTTCAGCTATACTGAAGTCGATCTGAATCCTTTTGTCTATTGCAGCCTACATGGATTGAGAAGTTTGGCAGATGGATGTCAAGAAAACTTTCCTTAATGGAAGTCTTGAGGAGACCATCTACATGAAACAACTCGAAGAATATGTAGTTAAGGGACAGAAACACATGTTTTGGAAGCTTAAGTGGTCCATTTATGGTCTCAAGCAAGCCTCTAGATCATGGAATGTCTGTTTCGATCAGACTGTCAAGTCCTATGAATTTGAGCAGTGCCCTGATGAAAGCTGCGTGTACAAAAAGGTTCAAAGTGCAAGTGTTGTTTTCTTGATTCTCTATTTAGATGACATCTTATTGATTGGAAACAACAAAATGATATTGTCAGAGGTTAGAGAATGGTTGTCTACATAATTCGAAATGAAGGATATGGGAGAAGGTGGACACATTATTAGGATCAAGGTCATTCGAGATCGCTAGAAAAGTATGTTGTGTTTATTTCAGAAATCCTACATTGATATTGTACTTAAGCGTTTTAGTATACAGAATTGCAAGAAAGGGTTATTACCTTTTCGGCATGGAATTACCTTATCTCAACACAGGTGTCCCAATACACAAAGTGATATTGAGGAGATGAGACAGATTCCATATGCTTCGGCAGTTGGGAGTCTTATGTATGTTATGCTTTGTACTAAGCCTAATATTTGCTTTGTCGTAGGCATAGTAGAAAGATATCAGTCCAACCCTGGCCAAGGACACTGGACTGCGGTAAAGAATATACTCAAGTACCTGAAGAGAACTAAATAGTATATGCTAGTTCACCAAGCATCCGAGTTGTGTCCTTTAGGTTACACCGATTTAGATTTTCAAACTGATCCGGACTCGAGTAAATCTACCTCGGGTTATGTGTTCACCTTAGGAGGTGGAGCCATTACATGGAGGAATATGAAACAGAAATATATAGCAAACTCCGCCGTGAAAGCTAAATATGTGGCTGCTTTAGAAGCTGTAAATGAAGTTGTATGGCTTAGAAGCTTCCTAATAGAACATAACGTGATTTCGAGTATGCCTACAAATATCATAGTTTATTGTGACAACTCAAGAGCAATGGCAATTTCAAAGGAACCACGGGCCCACAAGGCTAGTAAACACATAGAGATGAAGCATCACATCATTCGTGATATAGTGCGCAGATGCTTCCAACTAAATTTAAGTACATCGGGTCCATATATGATATTAAGGCTTCCAGCCGCTTTTTAGTCGATGTCTAACATCGCTAAGATTTAGGTCTTAGAGGTTCCTCATCATCCGAATTCACTTCATCATCTTGGTTCTCAAACATTAGATTTAGTGTTTTAGATGTTCGACGATTTTTTCAATGCCTATCGAGTTGGTTTTGCACTTGTTTAGGCTATTTATTCTAAACGTGAGAAGGTTTATTTGCGTTGAGCGTTTCAACACCTAGGATATTCTCATGAATTTCACTATGATTTTCATGAGGTGGAGATAATGCAACATTGTATCGTCTTGTTTTGATGCATCTCATTGTCTTGAGGTGACTTTCTAAAAGTCCATCTAAGTGCCACTCCAAGAGTTATTTCCCCTCCCAATAGATCATCAAAACTCCCACTAATTTCTGGTCTACTCATTGGACAGATCCTCATCCACTATGATATATTGTAGTTCTTGAATTTCTTCAAGATCTACCATGTTGTGACCTTGTTCCTTGGAGACCAAGTCATTTTTAAGAAACGTCACATTCCTAGGGTTTATCACCTTGTGATCTCTAGGAAAGTATAATTCATATCCTTTAGTTTTCTTAAAATAACCGCAAAACAATATATCTCACTTTTAGTTTCCATTGCCCAAAGAAATAAAGGGGACTAGCAAATGTCATCATGCATCGAATCATATCTAATAATGTTTGATTTCTCCTCTTGGATACTCCACTCATTTGTGGTGTACACAAAGGTGTCTAATCCGATCGGATTCCATGTGATTTATAGCAATCAAGAAATTATCGGCTAAAGTATTCCCCTCCTCGATCTGATCGAAGAGTTTTAATATTTTTCCCAAAGTTGTTTCATGACTTCCCACTTAAACTTATTAAATTTCTCAAATGCCTCAAATTTTGTGCTTTATAAGATACACACATCCATATCTTAAAAAATTATTAGTAAAAGTGATGAAGTACGAGTAATCACCACTTGCTTGAGTTGGAAACTGTCCGCATACATCTGTGTGTATCATAGCACATCTTTGGCATGAAACATTTTCCTAGAAAATGGTTTACTTGTAATCTTTCTTTTTGAGACAAAATTCGTAAGCACCATATGATTCGAAATCAAATGATGTGAGATAGTCTAACTTTCTCAATCTAACAGTTAATTTTGTTAGGGTATATATTGAAAAGCAAGCTTTGAGTTACTTTGTATTTGTAAACATTATTTCCCAATATATGAGGAGATTATTATTTTATCACATTGATTTGAATTTTCATACTTTGTTGTCCTACAAACTATTATGATAAAACAAACAAGTCTAAGTCTTCTGCACTATAGACTAAGTGGGTGATCAGGTTATCACTGAAGGTCTCTTAGTCGGTTTCTTGCAGAAGAAAAGTTATAGTTTCACAACCTAGATAGACTTGGATAATCTATCGTGAAAGGTTGCAATGTCAGTCCAAAAGTTTACTAACCTTGGTAAACAAATGACACTGGTGTGGTATAGCACTGAATAGATTCACGTTGAGATAGGTCTTTCTTGCTGAATACTGAAAGACGAGGTCTCGGTGATTATTTATTTCTTAACCTTTGTATATAACATTGGGCATACGATATTGATTATTCACTGCTTTGATTTACCAAAAGGTGTGGGTTTTTTGTTGCCCAAGAATTCTGATATCTTGGGCAGTGGTAATTAGTATCTAGAGGTGCTAGGATAGTTATTGCACGGAATCGTGTCCCGGAAGAGTTCGAATTGATAATATCCTCAAGAGGAATTCAATAAAGGTTTTATTATACAGAAGCCCGGCCGGCTTGGAATTTATTCCAAAGTATAATAAATAATGAATTTTGAACTAGACCACTCTTCGTAAAAGATGTTAATTAATTAAAGCCAACAGCATGCTTAAATTAATTAATGGATATTAAAATCTTAAGTACGAGAAATAAATTAATTAAAATGGAAGTTTAGATTCATTATAATTTGGATTTGGACGGATAAACCAATATTAATTTTCATAAGGGTACAAATTAATATTCTATTTGGCTTATATTAAATTAGGGTTCAATTTAATTAGTAAAAGCCTAATAGAGAGGCTCAGTCCAAATTTCCTTAGATCCCTAATCTGACCCATACATATTCTACAAATAGGAGATAAGGAGAAGAGAAATTAACACTCACACACACGAAATTAGGAGAAGAGAAATTAACACTCACACACACGAAATTTCGCCCACTGCTAGAATTCGAAATTCTCAAACCCTAGCCTCAATTTTTTGTGTTTCCTACTCCTTTCTCTAGTCCTATAGGTTTGATAGTATTTGCTCACATCAAGATTCAAACCTAGGACTTGGGAAACATATTAGAAGTTCCAATGTTGAGAATTCCAGATCTATACGTGGAGAATGAGCAAGCCATCGTCTAATGTTTGGAGATTATACACAAGTAATCTAAACCAATTAGAAAATATGCTTGATGATTTAATTATCTGTTTTTGCATGTTTTGATTCGCATTCTAGTGAAGTAGGATTATTTGAATCAGTTATAATTTATCCTATATTATACTAGATATATCTTGGGTAGGGAATTCCTTAATTGGAATACTTAGATCCCAACAATTTTCTAATTGGTATGATAAAGTCTATAATGCCAAAGATAAGTAGCATTATCTGTATTACTTAGCTTAGGTCTTTTGTTTTATACATTGAGAATATTTCGCTCATATCCAAACATATCTAATACCTGGGATTATGAGTTGTTCCAAAACATATTTATCTTAATGACAAAAATACCCGGGCTCCCACTCAATGCACCTCGTGCCTTGAATTTAGGGTTAGTCTCTCTTCTCGTGCCCCTTCTCGTGACAAAAAAGACACTTATCCTTTGACAATATCGGCTTATTCTTAGCCCCTCCCTTTTTAGGCTTTAGAACAACATCCTTGGATGATTCCTTTATCTTTGACTGCTTACTCTTCCTTTTGGAAGATTTTGCAAAAAAGCCCACAGTGAGCACAGATTTGTCATAGAAGTGGAAGACTCATAAGTGTTGAGCATGTTATGCAATTTCACCAGACCCACATTTGCGTTGTTCTTGTTGAAATTCACTATGAAATTATCAAAGAACTAGAAGGAGACTGCAGAATCAGGTATGTTGAGATATTCGTGGGAAGCATCGTTCCAATCGATACTAACCTCTCAATAAAACCCATCATTTTAAGCACATGCTCATAGAGCTGGCCCCACCATGCAACTTACGGTTGAAGAAATTTTGGAGTATCTCATACTCCATTGTCTGAGCTTACAAAGCATACAAACTCTCAAAGTGTCGAAGCATCTCGTATGGGAATATGTGTTCACGTTGTCTATGCAGTTCAAAACTCATAGAAGACAACATAACACACTGAGCCGATGTGACATCCTTAACGTGTTTTCATGAACTTTTTCGTCAAACAAAGCATGCTCAAGAGATTCCTTGTCTGGGATGACACTAATTGGTATATCTAAGACATACTCAACATTATCTAGCCTTATTACCAAGTACAAACAATGGAGTCAATCCGTAAAATTGACCTAGTTAATTTTGTTTCCATCAAACAATTAAAAGCCAAGAATAACAACAAATTAAACAGAAAATTAGAAAAAGCAAAATAGAAAGAGCAAACAAAGATCACATTCGTATACTAATCAAGTAAGGGTTTATTGTAGTGATTAGCTCCCACTAATTTTAACATATTTTATGCCCTTAAACATAAAATATAAATCATAGTGGTATAGGATCCAAGTCTATATTACTACAACTTTTGCTTTGGCTAATGACTACAGTAATATCACTAGGTAGCCTCCAAGCCAATTGCAACAATAATTTTTCAATTATTGGTTCATTAATCCAATTAATTTGTGTCCTCAAACTATTTTGGTCGTTTTGGCGTCTCAAGATAATTTAAGCAAGTCCACCTCATCATACGATGTCAACCATGCATCTATGAGTGACTATTGGCCTCATGGGCACTTTGGCGTAAAATACGTGGTCAAATAGGTTAGGCGTATCAAATAATTATGATGAACTACGCTTTTGATTCTAAACCATAAGTAAGATTTATCGGGGAAAAATCATGTGATACTAATTGCTTAATTTAATATCTAATATTAAATTAAAAAACAATTATTGACTGCCACCTACCCAAACATAAAAAATGTGGACCATACATAATGGGCGTCTTCTACCCATGCATAGTAACACGGACTACATATATTGAGCGCCGCTTACCCAAACATAAAAGTGGTCTCTAACTACTATAGTTAAATAATAAGTATAAAATCAAATTGCATTGTTATCACGTCGGATATCAAACAAAGGTCAACGAATAAAATATATTAATCAATTTAAAATTTTATTCTCTAATTAAATATGGACTTAAACAATTTATATTAATTCAAAATTAATATAAAAGTGTACATTTAATATTAATTCCAAATTAATATATGACATACATTTACTATTATTATTTTATAAATAATACTATCCAATCAATAAATTAATTCATGTAATTGAGATATATATTACTAATTCTAAATTAATAATATAATTAAATAAGATATATCAATTCTAAATTAATATAAATATATATTTAATATTAATTCAAACTTAATATAAAAATATTTAATATTATTACTTCAAAATAATAATACTAAATTTAATTTATTAATCTAATTAATGAATTAATTTGGTAATAGAAATTAGTATTATTAATTCCAAACTATCTATAACAATAATTTCGGGCCAGTAAAAGGAATGCAGCAATAGTAGCCCAGTTGTCTTATTTGGGCCGAGCCCAATTTGGAGGTGAACAAGGGAAACCTAACAGCAGCAATTAAAAGTATTTGGGCCTAGCCCATTACCCTGTCCTAGCAGTAGAAGGGCCAAGCCCACTGTCATGCAGCCCGCAGCCCTGCCCAGACCCGCTGGACTCGAGAATCGACCCGGCTGGACCCGAGGACCCACGAAGTCTCTAGGATTTCCGTTGTTTGCAGAAACATCCGTTGTCGCCGCTCGTTTTATCACCCGTCGCTTCGGCGACGTCACCGGTCACCCCACCCCGTCGCCGACCACCAATGCCGACAACCATCGCCCATCGTCACGGTTTGACTAGCCGCAACAATTATAGTGAGAAGCCAAGAAGATGGAGCGGTTATCCCAACCGGACTCGCGCATCTCCGTCCTTCGCGCCTTCGCCTGCGATTGGCCGCACCTTTTCTTGTTCCACGTTGCGTCGCCCAGAACGCAGTGGGAACCGCCTCATGCGGTGATCGATTTACCGACCATGCGGAGAGCTGACAGCATCCCAACGGCGACTATGTAGTGGTTCTACCCGAACTGACAACAGTCACTCATGTGAGCTCTCACGCGTCGCCAGTTGTGGACCCGTCTCCGGCGACAATATCACTACGGTCGTCAGAAATCGGGCACTCTGATGCAAATAAAATATTATAATATTTTCCCTAAATTTTCACGTATGTTTATTGAGTTCCTAAACATTTTTTAATTCTTTTCTTTGTTAGGAAGAAGTTTGGAGAAGGCTGGTGGGCCTTGACCATAGTCCACCCAGCTGGGCCCAATTGACCCGTAAATGTTTATAAATATCAATTTTCAGAGTAAAAAAGAGATCTTTGGAAACCCTAGAGCAAATAGCAGGCGAAATTAAGAGAAAAAGAGCAGGAGAAGAAGACCAAAACACCGAGAAGACAACACCACAGAGATCAGACACCATGTGTATCACGGGTTTTATTTCTTTTGGTGTTATTTTCTCCATGTTA
>JAYDZE010536794.1:0-14454 GCA_034509125.1 Monilaria moniliformis
CGTTAAAAACAATCTGCTCGCTGCGCACCCGGCCGAGTAGAAGCTGTACCACGATCCACCCGGCCGGGTGAAAGCTTCTGTTTCGAACAGGGATTTCCACCCGGCCGGGTGAGATGGCGCATCACTTCCACCCGCCCGGGTGGAAGTCCCTGTTTCTCCCAGTGCATCGCACCCGGCCGGGTGCGAAGGCGCGGCATATCTACCCGGCCGGGTGAAGCATTTTGGGGAGACAGAGAAAGTCACCCGGCCGGGTGGAGTGGAATTCAATCCACCCGGCCGGGTGGAGCAGAGACGCATTTGGAAATGCGTCTTCACTTTACTTAAGTGAAGACGCATTTGGGAAATGCGTCTTCACAGAAGACGCATTTGCATTTCCCAAATGCGTCTTACCCATTTTTAGAAGTCAAAAAAAAAGTTTCCCGTTTTTGGAATTTTTTTTGTAGATCTTCCTAGATCCGGAATTTTGCCGGAGGTTGTAGGAGAAACATAAAAGAGAGACAAAGAAGCAATATTGTCACAATTATCCTCATTTTCTCTACAATATTATTAGAATTATCCTTATTTTCCAAAAAATATACAAAACTAATCTAAATTTGATTTGTTTAAGGTATGCTTCATGAATGGTGGAGAGCTTAATCTTAAAGGATCTAACGGCCTGCATAGCTCGTCGGGAACAATATCTGATTCGCTTCCTCAAATAACCCGATCTCGACACTGCCATCGATGACTTCCTACCACCATCATCGCTCACCAAACTCTTTCTGTAAGTAACGGCATGATTTGATTGGGGATCTCCACCGCCGTCCAAGTAGGCAAGATCCGAGCTTTATTCTTCCGCCGCCCGATTTGGTCCAGTACCACGCTGGCCTTCATAGCCAAATTCACGTACCAATTCGCCGCCTTCCTCCCAATTCATCCCGTACTGTAGCTTCGCGATGTTGTCGGCTCTGTGTGGGAAAGGCTTCGCCCACGGCGGAATCTCCGCCATTCTACCGCCATAAGGGTTGAACACCAACTTCGGCGCTTGCAGTTCCACTATTTTCCTCAATATGAGCTCCAGATCCCGTTTTGGAATCGGCGTCTTCAAGTAATCCGATTTCCTTTTTAGGTAGTTGATTTTTGGGGGTTTTTAATTTAGAAGAGCAGTCGTCGCAGTTCCCATCGGAAATCTGCTCCAAAATAGCACTAATTCGATCCAACTCATTTCCAAACAATCCGTTTGCTTCAAATCCAATTATTGAATTACTTTTCTACTTTAAAAAAATCAATTTGATAATCAACTTTAATTCTTTAACAAAAGTGAAGAATTAAAGAGACAGCATTATAAAATAACTTTAAAAAATGAAGAATGACATATACATTCTTAAAGGGTTTAGAGGTATTTTGGAAAGAAAATTTCTTAACAGATACTTTAAATGTGATTTTTTCATCTACAGAGATTTAAAATGCGATTTTAACCACAAATATGCAATCCCCAATCTTCAAGAACCTAATTTGAAATTCACTAAAATATTAAAATGAGAGCCCAGAATTCATAATTTGGTCGAAATAAATAATTGCCAGCGGACCGACTTAGTTTTCAACCTTACATTTTCTTATAATGGTTTTAGAATTTAAGTATATTTTCTTTAATTGTATATCCACAGCATCGCTTCCCCACATTCCAAAAAGAATAAATTGTGCTAATTTTGTCGAAAACTTCCAATTATGAGCTTGCTATGTACATGCACAGTGTGTTTTGGATAGAAACTAAAGTGCATTTACTTTTAATGATTAATTCAAATTAATCTATTATTTATTTTGATGAATTAATCAATTTTAATTATTTGTCTATCTTATTCTTTAAATATTCAATTTTATATTTTATCAGTCTATTCTATCAACGCTTCCTAAAACGTATATATATTGATCAAGTAATTCTTGCAGACTCTTACAAAAGCAAAAAAACTCACTACCAAACGCAGATTTATGCAAATCTTGTTACTACATAAGTATAAAAAATTTAACTTGATTCGAGATTATTTATTTTAATAAAATATAGTGCTTGTTTTTAAATTTTAGTTGGTATAAAAATTGAGTGGATGCTAGTCACTCTTATAGGCTCTCTATTTAATCATTGAGTGGAGTGTATAATTAATTCTGCGTTTGGCCCACGATCTTAATTATTTGCCTAAACAAGTTTGCAACTCGGCCTGTTTCACTTTTCTTCTTTTTGGCATTCTTAAATGACATTCTTGATTAGAAAATAGAAATTATTTTTAATAGTTATATCCACTAATTACCCTACGCGCATTAACTCATGTGTTATAATGCTACTACACCTATCTATGGATATGCCAATATATGATCTGACTGATTCTTGATTTATCGTTTGTCAAAAAATGTTCAATATTATTTGATTTTAGTATTAACAAGTAGCATATTGTGTTTACACACACATACATACGACACTAACATGCACAATATATATGTATTGATATTCATATAAGAAAAAAGCTTACCTCAGCATAGAGTCGATCATTATCTAGAAAATGAACCAAGTCAAAACTATTTCTTTATGAATATATACCCATTTTTAAAGTCATTTTCCCACACCATTCATTAATATTCCATAAATATTTTTCTCCTAATAAATGAATTACGACAAAAATAATCCCAAGAATTGTCAAAAAGGACGACCAGACGAGCGTCCTATCGAGAATTAAAAATTATAACAAACCTATTAAACACATATTATATGAAGGGAAAGAAACGTGTAAATATAGTGACTTTTACATGGCTCTAAAATATATATGTAATAAATTTATACATGAAAAATGGGACCCAAAAAATTTATATATTCATTAATTTACACATAAATTGGCGCCCCTACCATTTGACCACTTACCCGACTCGAACCCTCTAGCAACCGTCGGACGGCCAGTCCGCTCCACTCCGATCCCACCTCAGCGAACAAGGCCGTTTTCTCTTTTCTGCGGCCGGCTTCGACCGGTCCGAGCTCCAAATATAGAGCTGACAATCCTCGACAACCCGGTCTTCTTACCATCACCGCTCTTTAACCCGACCCTCCCCGTGCAAGACACTCGTGGCGAACCCGGTTCGGTTGCATGTAAGGCGGCCTTCCCGCCCGGTTCAGACCGGCTTCTAAACAACGACCTACCCGGCTTCTTCTCCGGTGGATTCCCGTCAGCTCTACCGATTTTCGTCTGAACCTTCGGAAGCGCAAAAACCGACGGCGCGGATGATTTTTTATGGGAGACGACGGTGGAGCGATGAGAGAAGGAGTTGAAGTTGCGGTGGTAGCCTATCTTCAACGATGATTTGCGCTGCATTACAGCATTGCGGTCGAACCATTCGTATTCGTCGTCGCTGGGGACGTAGAAGGACTCCGGTGGAAGATCGGAGGAGGTTTCTGATAGATCTAACTTGGATTGATCAGAGGCCATCAGAATTACTCCATACAATCGTGTGTGTGATCGAGAGAGAGAGAGAGAGTTGGGAGGGAGTTTTGGAAGTGGGGAAGATTAAACAAAGCATATGGGTATGTTCCCTCATAAGATTATGACAAAGGAACAATGGTGTTTGTTTAGCCCTCCTTCTAGCCAAGGACAAATCAGTGTCTATCTTTTAAACTACTACGATTGTTTGGTATGGTCTATATATGGAATATAAAAGAGAATTAATTCATGTAATTGTAAATATTTTGTTATAGTTTTTGTATTCTTTTTTGAGATAATTGTGAATTAACTAAATCTTAAACTTTAGACATTCATGCAAATTTAATCTAATCTTTAAATTGTTGTAATTAAGATTAAATTTTCAATTTGTTGCAAAATATTCAGACACCCCTTGCCATTTATTAATTAATTAACTTTATCCTATTCGTTTACACATGATCAAAGTTTTCCAATCATTTTTTCCAATTTTACATAAGTGAATGTATTGGAGCAATTTATTGTAACAAAGTTATTAAAATTGGAAGGTGACTAATTTTTCTAATTTTAATGGACGGACGAAAATGGTAAAACATGACTATTGATTATAAATGAAGATATACATAAATAATTGAGACAAAATAGATTAGTAAATTAATAGAAGAGATGCCTTGATAAATTTGGTGCTATGATATAATGGATTAGGTGACTGTGTTTAGTACTATTTCGTTAGAGGACAATTATTGAAGTTTAGAATCCCAGTTGACGAAAAATAAGAAAAGAAAAGTGTCACGAGATAATAAAGAAAACAATACAGTGTTACAAGTTGCAAAATAACAAATTTGGAGTCATATTTATTATTTAATTAAAATTATTGTGCGTGTTACACACATATTAAATAATAAGAAACAAATGGTAGGTATGTAATTCGCATGTTGTGTTGCCGACGTTCTTTCCAATGGAAAAACCTCAATTAAAAGAGAGAGAGAGAGAGAGAGAGAGAGAGAGAGAGAGAGAGAGAGTGAGTGAGTGGGAGAAGTTTGAAAATTGGTGTTTCAAAATTTTATGGAAGTTAAAATAAGTGATGAAATGCAAGAATCGTAATTGAGTTTAACAAAGTCCTTAAATTTCAAGTCAATATTCCAAATCGTTAAGAGCTGGCATTAATGATCTCAACTATTTAATTCACAATTTGATTTCAATAATTGAGATTAGGTGTTACCTCTATTTAAAATTTGATATAGACCACCACCCAATTTGCATGCGTCCACATTTTAATTAAGGTTATCGTCGATAACAAATTAATTGTTCGAATTGAAAATTTAATCACCCCCTTGAACTAATTAATTTAGTTTTTTAATCAAATACATACATATTTTATTATCTTATTATTAACTTGAGCTCGAATTGAGTATTGAAAGATTTAAGATTGATCAGCTAATTTTACAGGCTTACAAGTAAAACAATATAAAACAAAAAAGCCATATAAAAAGACATATTCTGATGGATTATAGATATAATTCATCTTTGAAATTTAGATAGAATAGAACTAGACGAAGTTTCGGACATTATTGATATAATATAAAATTGAAACAAATTTCTATCCAAATTATAGCATAAATTAACAGAAACATAACCGAACCGATAAAGGTTGATGATAACTTGATAAGTGATGACTAGTTTTATAACAGAACCAACAAAAAGAGACAACGAGATTTACTAATTTAAATTACAAGATTGATAATTATAATATAGTAGAAGATAAGAAGAAGAAGAAGAAGAAGAAGAAGAAGAGGAGGATTGAGCATTTGGATTTCGGTTTGGATTTTTGCCTAATTTGAATCGATCCGAGAATCCAAAATTGCATAAAAAATCCAAAAAGCCCAACAAAAATCGAAAAATCCAAAAATCTGAAGATCTAAAAATTATAAAATATTTTTTCTAAATTAATACAAATAAAATTGATAGGAGAGTAAATATCATGTTTCAATAAGATTGGTATTACTTATACAGCCTCCAGATATGAAAAATCGTTCAAATGTGTATAAATTCTTCCGACTTTGAATCTATAAAGAATCGCGCGTTTTGTACCAAACAAAATATTAATATATCATATATATATATATATATATATTATACATTCTAATCATTGGTACCAAATCAATCATAATAGTATTATTAACTCTAATTTTACTTTATCTAAATAAACCTTAATTTTATTTGTTCGAAAGTAAACCCCTAAATTTTACGAGTCAATTAGTTTGTGGGTCCCACATTCTCCCGGCTCAATCTTGCAAAATAAACTCATTCAGCTCCGTATTCTGTTAAACCCTAAACCATAAACCCTTCACCATTTTCAATAGAGCGGCGGAGGATGTCGGCGCCGGAGGTCATGTACGATGTCGCGATGAAACCAAAGTTGCTACGGTCGCTGCTGAGGGAGTACGTTCCCGATGAGAAGCACCCCTTCACTAACCCCTCGGAGCTGTCGTACGTTGTCTCCACTGTCAAAACCCATAAATTGTTATCAGAGCGGACACCCCCTGAGGCGCAACAGGATTTGGTGGACGCCTGGAAATCGGCCGTCGATTCTTGGGTCAATCGATTGCTCGCGTTGGCGTCTAGCAATTTGGTAAGAAGAAATGTCATTTGCATTTAATTGTTTCATTGTTTGCATAGCAAGTCTGCATTGGGACTTAGTTGTATAGGTTTTGTTGGATGTTTGTTGGTGGTAGAATCTGCGATTTATTTGTTGTGTTTGCTTCAATCAGACAAGCAAATAGTTCAATTTATCCTTCTTCTTTTTTTTTTTTTTTTTCGTGTCCATTGCTTGTTGGTTTCCAATTCAGATTTTTACTGTTTCCAGTAGTTTGACTGAAAAGTGGAATGGATGAGATATGTGCCTAAATTACTCATAAATGTAAACTTAAAAAAGTGAACTTTTCTTGTGGTGGTTTCATCCTGGCCCAATGGATTTATTTTTGGGCATCAATCTATTTAGTTGCTGGTGTAATGTAGGTTTATCTCATAAATATTTTTTTCTTCAATTTTCTGTTACTCTTTAGTGGCTTTCTACATGTTTATGGTCACCCGGGGATTTTATGATAGGGGATATTTGATGAAGTTAATAACTATGGTGATGTGTACTTATGTGTTTTTTGTGTTCATGATGCTCTTTAGCCAGATAAGTGTTGGGCTGGGATATGTTTACTTGGATTGACCTGTCAAGAGTGCAGTTCAGAGCGCTTTCTAGCTTCATATGATGTTTGGTTGAACAAGCTTCTCGTACATATACAGGTACACTTTTTTGTGTAATTGCTAAGACTGTAATCATGCAACCATTATTAATTTGTTGGTTCATCTTCTGCAGGATTGAATGTAAAATATTGTTATTAAGCTTCCCATGGTTCTAAATAGTACCTGATAGTGGGTGTGGTGAATTCATGTCATTTGAAAGTTGAAGTCTCTTTGAACTAAAATTAATGTGTAGAAAGAACTTGTTTGGAGATGAAGATAAAAAGAATTTCAGTTTTGGAAGTTTCAGATTTGTAATATATGTATTTGTTTTGTTTACATTGTTTCTTTTATCTTCTTACCAGCCTTCAGAATTTTCTCATTTTGTGAAGGCGTCTTCCTGTGCCTCTCTATCAGATATGTTTACAAGGTATGTGGATTTGAACTGGTATTGATATGTATGTTCATTATCCATGTTGTTTCTATTTAGTTCTTGAAAAAGATATAAGAGGCAAGTCCAATTTTTTTTATTATTTTGTATGAAAATCTGCCATAGTGGCATAATGGAAATTTTTGAGATTCTGTGTATTAGAAATACTTTACTTTGAAAAATAGAGATTCTTCTATGTTCCATGTACTTTTAATTGCCATTTCATCAATCGTGTTGCTATGCAGAGATATCTATGCACATATTGATTACTCTCCACAAGTAATAGGAGTTGGGAAACAAAGAACAACCTCCATATGAGGATCTTCAAACTAATACAAAAGCTTGGGTCTTCTAAAGTGTGTAGTGTAGTTGACATTTGTATCAACTTATTAAAGTCTGAAATAGATATAGTCCAGTATATAAAATTATGTTAAGGTGTTATGCGATTCCTCATGTCAGACATGAAGGCTCTGTTTGATCTGTTATCGTTTCTTCAAATTTTGGGTATCATATAAAATTGAGCTGTACTGAACTTATTACCTTATCTTGATGTGAATTAGGCTGGATGATTTTTCAAATGTGAAAAAGGATGCAACTTCACAGGCAACAAAAGTTATTCAGCTGTCACTGAAGTTGTTAAATGAGGAGAGCTCATCTGTTGTATTGGTTGGTATAGCACAACATTCTCATGCACTGATTTATTTAAATGTGTTTTTGTGTGTAAAAAAATTCTTTTTTATTGTATTGGATTAAGTTGCGATAGATGGGTGGCACATGTATTATGTAAATAAAGGTTAGTTAGCATTGTTTTCAGCAGTGTGCTATAAGTGAAAGATTTGTGATCAAAATGCTAGTATATGTTATGTCAGGCATGCACTTAAACTAAGGGACATTTTGGTTAAAAAAGGAACTGTATTGTGAACTCATTCATGGGCATTTTGAATGCAGATGCATTGCACCTATTCAATGGCATGTGAGTTCAGCTCTTTATTAGTAGATTGATATTTAATTAGTTAAAAATATCCTTCCATTTTAGTTAATTAATTAATTAATTATATGCAGACATGTTTTGATATTATATCTAAAATTGGGGAAAATACAAATAAACAAAGGATACTGGATATGTACTGTTAAACAGCTAGCTTTTCCTTTCTTTTCACTTTATCTATGTTTGAAAAAATTACTTTCATGGTCCATTAAGTCATCATTCTGTAGATGTTTCTGATAACACTATGTGAACATAGTTTCTGCTATGCAAATTTAATCATCTTTTTTTTTTTTTTCTTTTTTTTTTCTTTTTTGTTTTCTGGGATGACTGACTTGCAGGAAGAAGCTATGTGTCTCTTACGTACCTTGATTGATTTCTTTCCTTCATCAGTTCACCGACATTATGACAGTGTAAGCTATTACCCTTATAATCTGCAAACAGATGGTAAATTTGAAGATTTGACCTCTTGACAAGTAAATTTATTAGTTTAGATTAGTATGAACAGAATCCATACACAAGTACTCAAGCATATTTGTCATTTCTAGGTTGAAGCTGCTATTGTTTCAAAGCTCATATCTGGAAAATGCTCTCCTAGTGTTTTGAAGGTGAGAGTTTGTGAACTATTTGATTTGTCACTAAGTTGAAATTAAAGTCACCAAACTATTGGCACTATTGGTACAGAACCTTGGTCATGGCTTATCACTGCTTCCAAAATCCAGAGGAGATGAGGATAGCTGGTCTTTGATGATGAATAAGATTTTATTTTATGTAAACAGCCAGTTGAATGATGCATTCCAGGGTCTAGAAGAAGGTACTAAGAGAAGTTTCCATTAGCAGTTGCTTATATTAGTAGAAATCACATAACTTGGTCGTTTTATTGCAGAGACCAGAAGTGCTAAAGCAATGAGGGCTTTGCTTCCGGCCGGCAAAGAACCGCCACCTCCACTAGGAGGCTCAGCAGCGTCTGAACACAGCTCAGATATTTCAACCAGGAGGCCCGAGCGACTGTTGGCTTCTATAATTTCTTCTCTGCTGCAGTGCTGTTCTGACATGCTAACAACTCCCTACCCTGTTATGGTACTATCTTATTTCTGTATCTGCTTTTGAATAAATGCGTGAGTTCATCTTTTGCAGTTTGATTTTCTGCCTAGCAGAATAAAGAATAACGCTTATGTGAAATATCAGGTTCCTGTTCCTATTTGTGGTCTAATAGCCCTTGCTGGGAGGGTGCTATTGGTCGATGGTTCCTTGCCTCTATCCTCGTATTCTTTCATGACCACCCTGAAACAAGAATTTGTTTGTTCGGAAATCCCAAATCTGCAATTCCAAAGTCTTGAAATCCTCACAGCTATTGTCAAGGGGTTGGGCAGGTATATGTTGATTGAGTTGTAATTTATACGTGGACTATTGATTCCCTTATAATTTCTATAACTACATATTATATACTGAAAAAAGTGCAACAGTTATCAAAGTGCAACTCATACCAAACAAGAATAACTGTACTGATGATGTTGATATAATGTGGTGTTTTGAAGGATAGTACGTTTTTATCTTTGGTTACAGGTTTAGGTCTAAGTTACATAACATTTCTTACCACAGTGTCAATGAGTGTTAATAGTGGAGGCAACTTTGCACCATGTAGGTAAAAGCTGGAAAAAGAAGACTAAATCAACATAGAAACTAATAAAGCTGAAAAGGGACTCATGGTCCTAAGCTACATTGTACCCAAAGATTAGTGTAGTAGAAATGTAGGTATTCAATTGAGTTCCCTAAACTTTATTAACTTTTGTTATGATCTCTGTTAGATATCAAGCATTTATTGTAGGTAGCTGCCTGATTTGAATTTAAAATCTTAAGTACAGACGGAAGATTGTAGGACCACTGAGGCTACAAATAGGTAGTTCCTTCACAGATCGTTGTCTTGTTTCTATTGCTGTCATGGCTTCTAGAACTTAAATACTATCTGTTAAAGTTCTTCGAAGTGCTTCAGTTTTAAACGAAATTTCTTCAAGTTCTGTTGATGTTCAGACTTTCTAATTTCTTTCACACAGCCAAGTATTACCTTATGTTGCGGAAATTTTAGAGCTGCTGAAAGAATACTTGAGCAGATGTAAAATCCCTGGTCTGAAGATAAAAGCATACTCAATTCTGGAAGTCCTGCTGATGTCAATGGGCGTTGGTATGAAAACATGTTTCAGTTTTTTTTATTAAATGCTGATGGATAGACTCCTGTAACCATGACACTTACAGTGTTTCAGTTCGAAAATTGTTTAAATTGTGCATGTGTTACGTTGAAACTGGTGCAATGAAGTATGCTGTTACTATACATTGAGTTGTACATGTCACGTTAAAATCTGCTAAACCCTCTTCTTTTATTCATAGCCTTCGTTTTTTTGCTCTTTGGACAGGGCTTGCAATTCATTTTAGCCAGGATATTGTCAGCAATGTATTTGTTGACTTAGATTTCCTTGGGAATGAGAAGGATGTCAAAAGCTCAGGTACAAACACAAAGGTCCAGCCAGAATTGTCCAATGAGTTCCACTATAAGAAAAGGAAGCGTAGTAAAATTTCATCGCAAGAGCAGCCTGCTCATGGTGGTCTGGAAGTGGAAATGTCAATTAATAAAACTCCTATATCTGTGAAGATTGCAGCATTGAAGGCACTAGAAGCACTCCTAACCGTGGTATGTTCTTCTGATGATAATCATGAGTTTAGGTGCAAGTTTTTCCTCGAAATGTTCAACTACATCTTTTATCCTCAGAAATAGATGATATAACAATGACTACCATCTTTCAAATGTTCCGTTACATTCTAATGGATGATAAATCCAAAGTGACAGACTTTGAGAATTTTTCTGAGGTTTTTCAACATGAAGATTCATTCTTTCTAATAATTACCACGAATCATGTTTTAAGCATGCCGCCCACAATGATTTCCATCTTAATACTTGAAAGTATAGTTTTCTATTTAGTTCAAGTAAACTATCTCATACCAACCATTCAGTAATAGTTGTTTTGGTCTTGTTAAGTTTGATAACGTTGCGTCTTCTTAATATGACATTCGTTGAGTTGAACAAAATTACAATTATTAACAGGGTGGTTCAATTAGATCTGAAAGCTGGCGAGGAGATGTTGATAAGCTACTTATAACTGTGGCCACATATGCTTGTAGAGGGGGGTCCAAGGAGGAAAGGAAGATTCTTCTCTCAGGTGATGCTACGCCTACGTGGGCAGACTTCCAAGTAGCTGCCTTACGTGCACTTCTGGCATCTCTTCTTTCGCCTGGCAGAGTACGCCCATCTCATCTGGCCCTTGGTCTAGAGCTTTTCCGTAGAGGTGATATATTATGCTCCATCATTCTTCCTTTCTTGAAACTTACCAATATACAATTGCTTAAGAGGATTATTGATATGTCTGCTGCATAAAGTGATTACCCTACAATAAAGAATATAGACATGAGTTGCACTTTCTGCTGCTTCTCTCCATTGCTTATGCTTATGTATTCTGTAGGCATGCAAGCAACAGGCACACAGCTTGCTGAGTATTGTGGGCATGCACTGCTGGCCTTAGAAGTGCTCATACACCCGAGGAACCTTCCTTTGTCAGATTTCAATTCTAGTGGCGATGACTATAAAGCTCTTGGCCACTTGCGCGATTCCGTATACCCTAGTGGAGACAGACGAATTCCCAATTATCAACGTGATGAGCCTGAATCAGAAGAAGACGATCTAATTGAAAATTGGCTTGGAAAAGACGATGAAAAAGAGATTCAAGTCATTGAGAGGCAACATAATACACACTATGCTGACAAGCCCAGGGACCCTACTGATGGGGTTGTTTCTGGTACGAATGCCCCCAAGAAAAACGAGGTTACAACCTCAGAAAATGGTCCGGACAACAAAGGCATTGAAGCGGCACGCTTCGAAAATACAAGTGACCAAAGCGGAGGTGTGTTGGAAAGTGTTGAGCTAGAGCCCGCAAATGGGAAAGCTGCATCAGTAGAGAACAATGCCACAGCTAAGAGTGGCACGACTTCTGTTTCAGAAACCACGGGTAACGAGTTCTCTACTATATTTGAAAGAATATCTGCTACATTATCGAATATCGACAGAAGTAAAGAGACGATGTTTGAAGCAGACGATGAGGCTGCAGATATATTTCCAGATATCGTGGACGGCGACCCAGATTCTGACTAGATTGAGACTTGATGGTTTAATGGTGGAGTTTAAGAGGATGTTCTGATGTATGTTCAACACCAAGTTTTGATGGATGATAGTAAGTTGTTATTTTAGCATATGTACTCCATTTTATTGTCATAAAAAGTAATCGTTTTAAAGAATACGAGGTTGTTACGATATGCGATTTCTTCAGAACATGTGTTTGATTCTCTTATGAAGAAGTTTGAACAGTATATGTTTGAGTCATTTAAGAAGGATGAACCATCACATCTTTTGATTTGTTATTAGTGTTTATTAAAGATAAAACTAAATTAAATAATTATATTAATATATCGTCGGCTTGTATCATATATGACTCAATAGGTCAAGCATTTGGTGCTGACTTATTTGGTTGTTTTGGCTTTTACTGGTAATTGGTAAATCTTGTACTAATAGAAGATTGCTTAAGTCAGTACTACTTGTTTGTAAGAAATTCTTTTGTTGTATTTTCTAAATATAATAATATTTAAGGTAAATTGCAAAATAAAGGCACACTGACATTTTTATATTCAAAGCTTGGCTGTCTACTTTGGACTCTTTTTGAATGATTCACACTTGACTTAGTGGAGTACAATTTTAATGCTATTGTATGATATTTATTGCCAATTTTCCAGCAGCCTTCCCACCTCACCTACCACTCCACCACTCAATAGTCAATTCAAAGAGTAATTACTAAGTTTATATGTTATAAGGAAAAATCTAAATATATATGCGGAAAAGGTCATTTATGCGCAGTTATGTTAGGTGCATGGCTAGCAAATTGTTATATTTAATTATATAAATTGATATTGATGATCATGTGGAAATATGGAGTCTTTTTGTTGGCACTATTTAATTAGTCAAAAATTGTGGTTTAGGAAAAATCCCCTATTTATTAAATTGCTGTTAAAAATAACTCACATGTATTATAGTTAAATAGTAATCTCTCCATCCACAAAAAATAGTTATGCTTCCACCAAAAATAGTCTCATCCTGTTTATGGAAAATTTCTCATAACATAATACCACTAAACATCAATCTATTTACAATTTATATTACTAGAATCCACCAATTTTTATCTCTTTAACCACTTTTTCTCCCTCGCTCTCATACTTTATCAACCACTTTTTCTCCGTATCTCTATTACTTTACCAATTGTACATTAAAATTAAAAGTCATGCCGTCCACCAATGAGATTATTTTTGGTGGACGGAGGGAGTAGTAATTATTTTTTGAGTTAGTTTAGTAGCAAGACTACCATTGAAATTTCAATAATTTGATTAATAATTATCTATTCCTAAACTTAAAACAAGAATAATTATATCATTCTATGCACAAATAGTGAATCTTGTTACTTCAAATTTGAATATTACTTCAAAAAGTTAAACCTTAAACCTATATCGTTAATGAAATTTGAAGTAAAACATAATAGTTGTGGGAGCGGCCCCACAGCGCCTGCCTAGTTTCTAACGAAGCCTAACTGTTTTTTAAGTTCAATCAGCAATGGCGTTCCTCTATGCTGACCAATCTACCCCTTCACACACACTGCGCATGAACATATACGTACAACCAACTGAATCTATACACACTTGCATAAATACTGCGCCCCAACCTGTCAGATCCGATCCACACCAGACACAGTAAAGGCATCTTTCAAAAAATTAAGAGGATTTCATGGCGGCGAAGAGCGGCGAGAAATGGGTTCTGAGTGTGACGGCGCAGACGCCGACGAACATAGCGGTGATTAAGTACTGGGGGAAGAGGGACGAGGAGCTGATTCTTCCGATCAACGACAGCATTAGCGTGACGCTCGACCCCGGCCACCTCTGCACCACCACCTCCGTTGCTGTCAGCCCCGCCTTCACTCATGATCGTATCTGGCTCAACGGAAAGGTATAATTGATCGCGTGTTTAGCTTTTTTCTTTCTTGCTCGCCTTCTTAATTTTGTTTGAGTTGATGCTGTTTGTAATTCGGGGTTATAACCTCGCTATGGTGGACCTTTATGTGCTCTGTATATAAATGTGTGTGTGTGTTAATTCGGTCACAAACTGATGATTGCTGCAGTAAATTCTTTTCCTTGTACAATTGGCTTCTCTATTTTGTTTTTGTTATTTTGTTATTTTGTTTTTTTGTTTTTTTTTTGGGGGGGGGGGGGGGGGGGGGCGTGAGGTT